>JAGEOH010001693.1:0-14133 GCA_032207245.1 Pardosa pseudoannulata | reverse complement strand
TTTACACCACTGAACATTTGAATACTTCAAATCATCTTACCTCTATATATTGCCAACTATTGTTTATTGTTATGATACAAGATGAAGAAGCATTACAAAAAACACAGTACATATGTTTAAGCGTATTGTAATACAAAAATGATGTACAAATAAAAGATTTTACTAAATTATACACACGCAAAATACACATATTACGTTAGTTTCCTATGTATAAGAAAAATAGTTAATGCTTGAAAATAAACTTGTATTATTATTTTAATATTCACTAAGTAATTAATTCTTAGAGAGAAAATACGATTACAAGACACAAGCGTATTCCCGACGTTAATGAAACACACTTGCGTCTATAAGTTTTCCTTATTTCTTCCTTTTATACGATGATTCAGTAGTTAATAACATCTCTGGCTTTAATAATATATACGCTTTAGTCACTAGATCAAACGTATTAGAAGACATTGTGGTATAATGTTTAACTCCAGAACACGAATCTTCTCTGCTTTCTTTTATACCACTAAAAATTTAAAAACTTGAAATGATCTTACACTTATTAATTACTAACTACTGTTTATTGTTACGCTGAAACATGAAGAAGCATTACATAATACGCAGTACAATTTTAGTTTTGTATTACAGTACGCAGTATGTTTAAGCTTACTGTAATACAAATGTGATGTGAAAATACTTTTTAATAACATATATACACGCAAAAAACACATATTAAGTTACTTTTTTATGTATCAGAAAATGAGTTAATGTTTGAAAATAAACTTGTATTAATGTTTAAAGTTTCACTAAGCAATTCTCAGAGAGAAAAAATGATTGCAAAACACAAGCTTATTCCCGACATTAATGTAAACACACCTACTTCTATCTATTTTCCTTATTTCTAACTTTTATACTGTGATTCATTAGTTAATAACATTTCTCGTCCTAATAATATATACGATTTAATCAAACGTATTAGAATACTATGTGGTATAACCTTTAATGATAGACCACGAATATTCTCTGTTTGCGTTTATACCACTGAAAATTTGAAAACTTGAAATGATCTTACCCTTATATATTGCTAACTACTGTTCATTGTTATACTGAAAGATGAAGAAGCATTACAAAAACGCAGTACATATGTTTAAGCGTACTGTAATATAAAAGTGATGTGAAAATAAAGACTTTTAATAACCTATATACACGCAAAAAACACATATTAAGTTACATTTTTATGTACAAGAATATGAGTTAATGTATGAATATAAAATTCTATTCTTATTTTAATATTCACTAAGCAAGTCTTAGAGAGAAAATACGATTACAAGACTCAAGCTTATTCCCGACGTTAATGCAAATACACCTACGTCTATCTATTTTCCTTATTTCTAACTTTTATACTGTGATTCATTAGTTAATAACATTTCTCGTCCTAATAATATATACGCTTTAGTCAAACGTATTTTAAGACTTTGTAGTATAAACTTTATCGCCAGACCACGACTATAGTCGGTTTGCTTTTACACCACTGAACATTTAAATACTTCAAATCATCTTACCTCTATATATTGCCAACTATTGTTTATTGTTATGATACAAGATGAAGAAGCATTACAAAAAACACAGTACATATGTTTAAGCGTATTGTAATACAAAAATGATGTACAAATAAAAGATTTTACTAAATTATACACACGCAAAATACACATAATACGTTAGTTACCTATGCATAAGAAAAATAGTTAATGCTTGAAAATAAACTTGTATTATTCTTTTAATATTCACTAAGTAATTAATTCTTAGAGAGAAAATACGATTACAAGACACTAACGTATTCCTGACGTTAATGAAACACACTTGCGTCTATAAGTTTTCCTTATTTCTTCCTTTTATACGATGATTCAGTAGTTAATAACATCTCTGGCTTTAATAATATATACGCTTTAATGACTGTCTCAAACGTATTAGAAGACTTTGTGGTATACACTTTTACTCCAGACCACGAATCTTTTCTCCTTCCTTTTATACTACTGAAAATTTGAAAACTTGAAATGATCTTATATTTTTATATTGCCAACTAATTTTTATTGTTACTCTGAAAATGTACAAGCATTACAAAAACGCAGTACATATGATTAAACGTACTGTAATACAAAATTGATGTGAAAATACAGACTTTTTCGAACCTATATACACACAAAAAACGCGTATTACGTTAGTTTCCTATGTATAAGGAAAAAAGTTAATGTTAGAAAATAAACTTATATCTATAATTTAATATTCACTAAGCATTTCTTAGAGAGGAAATACGATATAAGCTTATTCCTGACGTTAATGCAAACATTTACGTCTATATATTTTCCGTATTTCTCCATTTATACTATGATTCATTAGTTAATTACGTTTCTTGCCTTAAATATATATACGCTTTAGTCACTGCCTAAAACATATTAGAAGACTGTTTTGTATAAACGTTAATGGCAGACCACGAATGTTCTCTGCTTGCTTTTATAGCACTGAAAATGTGAAAAATTGAAATGATCTTACTTTTATATATTGCTAAATACTGTTTATTGTTACGCTGAAGGATGAAGAAGCATTAGCAAAAATACCTTACATATTTTTAAGCGTACTTTATTAAAAAAGTGATGAGCAGATAAAGACTTCTTATTAATAATAATAAATAGTTCATATTAAATTACAGTACATTCTACGAAAAGGAAATTTTGTTGTCTAAGTGTTAATGTGGCTTAGTGACTATCTATTTTATTAAAAGTCTTCGCTATAACGTTAATTTTCTCTTACGATATAACTTAACCATTTTATAATATATATTTAGTTTTGTCATAGGAAGCTAAATGTTTAATTAAAAGCATTATAATAAGTACTCATATTAATTCAAAGGTAGAAATGAGGCCATTAGCAAAATAAAATTTCCCAAATGTAAAACAAGAAGTAATATTCTATAAGTAAAATATTCTAATTTATATTAGGTTAAATAAATATAAGGGACTCTTTTATCAATAATTAAAAGATTTGCTTTGAAATTTACAATTTAAATCTTCTAAATTTATTTTAATTTTAAAACGTCATATATGTTTATAGATATTTTATTTTATAGCTGATATTTTATTTTTATTTTACAGAAAAATTTAGTTTATGACATACTATAATCCTCATTCTTTAATATAGTTTATGACTTTTACTTTGTATCTACTTTAATGTTATTTTTTAATTTACTAATAATTAATCTCAAAATTAATTTCATTAAAATATCAGAGTATTTTAATTTAGGATGAAATAAAATAAAATTTATTAAATTTGTTAAACTGTACTTAACTGTTCTTTTTTTAAAACATAATATACCTTTATAGTTTTAATTTGTAGCAGATATTTTATTTTTATTTGGTACAAATATTTAATTTATGACATAGCATAATCCCCATTCTATAATATAGTAAATGAGTTTTATTTTTAATAATTTATTATCTATTTTAATGTTTTATCATTAATATTGAAATCCTAAAACTAATTTAATATCAAATGTATAATACTATAAACAATAATACTGTAAAACACTTCTTAACTTTTCTTTTTTTTTAATCGTCAGATACAGTATTTAGTTTATGACAAAGCATTTATAATGATAGTAAATGGCTTTTATTTATTATCATTTAGTATCTACTTTAATGTTTTTTTAATTTACTAATTAAATCCCCAAATTAGTTTCAAAGCAAGTATATAATTATATAACTTGTAAAGCATTCACTGTAAAAATAGCAAAGTATTTTATTTTAGGAAATAAAATTATATTTAATAAATTTGTCAAAATGTTCTTCACTGTTTAATGTTTTTTATTTTAAATCGCCATATACCTTCATAGTTTTGATTTATACCAGATATTTAATTTTTATTTGGTATAAAAATTTAGTTTATGACATAGCATTACAATAGGTGAAAAAAATTTTAATTGTGTCTCGCCATTTTGAATTTAATAAATCATCATATAAACTAATTTTTATTTGCATGTTTTCATTCATAATTTTAAATATAATCATCAAGAATCGGATTTACATCATGAGTTCGAAAACGATGCCGGAAGAAAAATAGAAATTCAGAATGAAACTATTAACAAATCTGTCCCTGAGCAGAGGGGTATTTGATAATCATTCCTTTTTACCGTATTGATGATGTGCTAATTATATACCGTTGCCATGGCTACTGTGCCACCACAATCCGATGCCAAGGAAACTGTAAAAATTGAACTATGAGTTGAGTATTTTAAAACCTCAAGTCAACATTTAATAATAATTTAATACTTAGAAATAATACATCTTAGCTGTAGATTAGATTTTTACAATAGCTCCTCATTTAAATTCTTGTGCAAGAACGATATTTGACTTTGTTAAATTATAAATGTACGTATTTTTGTAATTTATTTTAAATGCACGAGTACATTGTTGTTAAAAGGTGATACTATTTTAGATAGAAGGTCAGACGTTGAGTTTTATTATCAGTTAAACATATTTAGATTAATTGTTATGTTTCATATACTTGAAACATTTTATATATATATATATATATATATATATATATATATATATATATATATATATATATATATATATATATATATATATATATATAAATATATATACATCTATATATAATTTATACACCTATGCATACACCATATATATGGGCGTATATACACTTATATATAAATATATATATTATGTATATATATATGTATATATATATATATATATATATATATATATATATATATATATATATATATATATATATATATATATATATATATATATATATATATATATATTATATATATATATATATATATATATATATATATATATATATATATATATATGTATATATATATATATATATATATATGCATATATATATATATATATATATATATATATATATATACATATGCATATATATATATATATATATATATATATATATATATATGTATATATATATATATATATATATATGTATGTGTGTGTGTTATTGTGTGTGTTTATA
Source organism: Pardosa pseudoannulata (assembly GCA_032207245.1). NCBI lineage: Eukaryota > Metazoa > Arthropoda > Arachnida > Araneae > Lycosidae > Pardosa > Pardosa pseudoannulata. The sequence continues at coordinate 9,084 of JAGEOH010001693.1, read as the reverse complement.
CAGTTATTGAGATTATAATAAGAATATATCTTTTACTGAAAATATTATAGAAATGACTCAGCTTGAAGTTTTATAGATAAATACTTTTAAAATTTCCTATAAATTCATTAATTTTCTTCAAATTTAAAAAATACATATGTACTCAATTGTTTAAAAGTTTATTTAAGACAAATAATAAAGCATTATCTTCCGAGAAAGAGTGATTTCAAACTTATTTTTAACAGGTTTATTTTCTATCATAAAAATATACCGTTAGTGGTACGATAATAGGAATTTACAAGAAAAAATGTTCAGCAATATCTTGATTTGTCGAATGTTTTAAGACGTAATTTTATCAACTTAAATGATAAATTTGAATTTATATGCAACATTTAAACTATAACATGTGACGATCTAGTTATTTAAATTTGCATGAGCCCTTTTATATAATACTTAATTTTGAACGGCTTAAAAATAGATAATGACTTTTGCTAGTTATATATCTTAAAATCGGTTTATTCACCACAAATTGCTCAATATGTTTATATATATATATATATATATATATATATATATATATATATATATATATATATATATATATATATATATATATATATATATATATTATATATATATATATATATATATATATATATATATATATATATATATATATATATATATATATATATATATATATATATATATATATATATATATATATATATATATATATATATATATATATATATATATATATATATATATATATTATATATATATATATATATATATATATATATATATATATATATATATATATATATATATATATATATATATATATATATATATATATATATATATATATATATATATATATATATATATATATTTTATACTAGAAAGTTTGGGGTTTCAAAAAGAGGTTGTATAATATTTATACTATTATTATATTTCGATATATAGGGATTTTACGTTTAAGTAACGCATTCTTACAATGTTTTGCATTAATAATGTTTTTAATTTATAATTTGTGTAAACAAATTTATCTAGCGTATAATATATTTTTAAGGTAGAAAATGTATTTAATAGCATATATTTACAGAGTTTTGTTAACAATATTTAGACTTATATATATATATATATATATATATATATATATATATATATATATATGATCCTAGTTCTGTTTCCCCTTAATGAAGTGCAGATGATATTTAAGTAGGGAAGGAAATTTAAACTAGCTGATTGATTTTTAAGAAAGTACAGAAGTCTCTCTAAAAGATTACGAGCATCGAATATTCATTAAATAAAAACTTCCACTTAAAACTTTAAATAACATTTTTTTCTTCTTCCCCGGTCTCTAAGAACTAATTTCGTTCGAGAGCAACGCTTAGAGTTGATTGGAGAGGTCTGGAATTCTTCTGCCTATTATCTTCTAATTCTCTAGCCCCGGTTTCCAGATAATTGATCTTCCTTTAAGCCTGAGTCATCCAAGAATATATATGTGATCAAGTGGAGTGGAATTCGTAAAGGGGGGCGGCAGGACAATCTCCCCCCTTGATTTTCGAAATCTTTCGGAGTGACAGCTTTTCTTGACTGAATGACTGAAGGAAGTAGGAATGCAGCTTAGCAACCAATGTGTACTTGAGAGAGGAATTCGGTGCCGCATTGCAGAAGTTGTAGGTTTTGTTTTTGTGCTGGTGGCAAGAAAATATATGATTTGAATTTCTGTTTTAAAAAATTGATCGCTCGATATATTTCTACAGTAGTATTTAAATCTATTAATTATACTGTTGCACCAATTAATCATTGATAATGCTCTAATAAATACTGAGCGATGGCGTAGATTAATTGCTTAAAAGATTACATAGAGTTTTCATTTGTAAATATGTTAGAAAGCAATGCGCTATCCAAGCTGTATTTTGGTGATAACATAATGTTTAAAAATTAAGTACATATTTTCAAAATATATATATTAAAAGTGGTAAAAGAATTGTATAAATGTTTATATTTTAAAATTATTAAATATTTAAAAAAATATATCTGTACTAATTTATATATATATATTATATATATATTATATATATATATATTATATATATATATAATATTATATTATATATATAATGTATATATATATATATGTATATATATATATTATGTATATATATATATATTATGTTTTATATATATATATATACATGTATATATATATATATTTATATGTATATATATATATATATATATATATATATGTAATTTATATATATTATATATATATATTTATATATATATATATATATAATATATATATATATATATATATATATATATATATATATATATATATATATATATATATATATATATATATATATATATATATATATATATATATTTATATATATGTGTGTGTGTGTGTGTGTATATGTATATATATATAATTCTGTACAGTAAATTTTTATATATATATATATATATATATATATATATATATATATATATACGTATTAATTCAAATATATGCATTTATATCACCAAAAATTTTTTTCATAAATATTGTTTGTTTAAAAAAAGTAAACGATACTTTATTGTATATATAAAGTAAATATATGACAGAATTCAAATGTGCAGTTTAAAAAGAAATATGCTCCTAATATGTTTTATAAATTTAAATATCTTTATTTTGCATTACTATTTTATTATATTACGTAATTACGTTACGTAGTGGACATAATGTATTTGTTGTATTCTTAAATATGATATTTTTAAGGAAAGATTGTTTGCCTCAAACCAATAAATATTACTTTTTTGTATCTGATAAAGTAAATATATGATAGAATTCAAATGTGCAGTTTAAAAAAAATTTGCGCTCGTAATGTTATATTTTGTGAAAACAAATATTTTTATTTTGTATGTACTAACTTTTTACATTACGTAATTACGTTACATAACGTATGTATCATATTTATTGTACTCTTACGTATTATATTTTTAAGCATATATTGTTTGTCTCAAACCAATAAATGTGACTTTTTTTTTAATATCATACAGTAAATATATGACAGAATTTAAGTGTGCAGTTGAAAAAGAAATTTGCGCCCGTAATGTTATATTTTATAAAAATAAGTATTTTTATTTTGTATTTACTAGTTTATTATATTATGTAATTACGATAATTAACGTACATAATTTATTTAATTTATTCTTACATATTATATTTTTACGTAAATATTGTTTGTTTCAATCCAATAAATATTATGTTTTTATGTATAGGATAAAGTAAATATATATGAAAACGGAAATTTTCAGTTTTAAAAGAAATTTGAACCTCATGTTATATTTTATAAACACAAATAGTTTTATTTTATGTATACTAATTTATTATAATACGTAATTTCATTATGTAGCGTGTGTAGTATATTAATTTTATTTTTAAATATGATATTTTTATGGAAAGATTTTTTTGTCTCAAACCAATAAATGTTACTTTTTTTGTATATGATAATGTAAATATATTACAGAATTCAAATGTGCAGTTTAAAAAGAAATTTGGACCCGTAATGCTATATTTTATAAAAATAAATATTTTTATTTTGTATGTACTAATTTATTATATTACGCAATTGCGTTATGTAGCTTGCGTAATGTATTCATTGTATTCTTACGTAATATATTTTACGGAAAGATTGTTTGTCTTACCAATAAATGTTACTATTTTGTATATGTAAAAGTAAATATCTGAGAAAGAATTTAAATTTTCAGTTTTGCATGGGTATGTTATGTTTTATAAAAACAAATATTTTATTTTGTATGCACTAATTTATTATATTACGTAATTTCGTTACGTAGCATGCGTAATATATTTATCGTAATCTTAAGTATGATATTTTTACGGATAGATTGTTGTCTCAAACCAATAAATGTTACTTTTTTTGTATATCATTTACGAGGTTCGATCCACGGGCTGAGCAACTTGGACTCAGCCTTTCATCTCTTCAGCGGGTAGATGAACTAAGGACCAAGCGTGTTTGGGAAGTATACACTGGGGGTTTCGCTTAATATTGACCACCTAACCGGAACATATGCTCCGCATCCCAGGGTTATTGGTCACGTAAACGGAGATTGGCACCTTAAGCTCTGGCCCTCTTGGGTCTGTTGCGCCGAGGAGTTTAGAATGCAAATGTACAGTTTAAAAAGAAATATGCGCCCGTAATGTTATGTTTTATAAAAACAAATATTTTTATTTAGTATGTACTAATTTATTATATTACGTAATTACGTGACGTAGCGTACTTAATGTATTTATTGTGTTCTTACGTATTATATTTTTAAGTAAATATATTATTTGTCTCAAACCAATAAATGTTACTGTTTTTTGTGTATGATAAAGTAAATATAAAACCGAATTAAATAATTTATTATATTACGTAATTACGTTACGTAGCGTACGTAATTAATGTATCACTTTCTTACGTATTATATTTTTACGTGCAGATTGTTTGTATCAAACGATTAAATGTTACTTTTTTTGTATATGATAAAGTAAATATATGGAAGAATTCAAATGTGCAATTTGAAAAAAATTTGCACCCGTAATGCTATATTTTATAAAAATAAAAATTTTTATTTTTCTCAGTTAAGTATTATCATTTAATAAGGATTTTTGTTATTATAAATAATATTAGTAACCTTGAATTTTAATTAAATAAGGAAAAATTACTTACATTTACCGTAAGTTCAAATATATTACTATTATTATTTAGTAAATAATTTTAGCTTTATCGTATCAATTGTATCACCATTTTATAGAGAATATAAAAGAAATTATATTAATTTAAGGAATTTATTAGAATTATTTTTGCTCCTCAATTTTAATTACGTTTTATGATCAGGTTGAAGTATTCAATTTTGCAGAGCTTTGTAATCAGCTTTGAATGACAAATGTCGCCTATAATGACAGTCGAACTCGATATGTTTCTGTCATTTTTGAAATATCAATTCACTCGCTTACAGTTTTCATTAATAATTTGGAATCTAATTAAACACTTATGATACACAAATAATCTAGGAATCTAACAGATATACATGTGTTATAAACATGCGCTCGGCTGTGTATAACACATAATTACTAGACGATAACGATACAATGAAAATATCATTTGTGATTATTACTATTAAATATGCTTTAAATTCCGTAGAATATATTTGAAATCCAATTAAGTATTGCTAATACACAAATGCAGAAAGACTCGGTGATTGCTACCCGGTGGTGTTATTGGTAATTGCTCGGTGATTGTATATTACTGAATTACCTTACGTAGCGTGCGTAGTTTATTTATTGTATTTTTAGATATTATATTTTTACATAAATATTGTTTGTCTCAAGCCAATTAATGATACTTTTTTTGTATATGATAAAGTAAATTATGACAGAATTCAAATATACATTTTTAAAATGAAATTTTCGTCCATAATGTTATATTTTATAAAAACAAGTATATTTTTTTCTAAGTTTCCGTTTAGTATTATTATTTAATAAGGATTTTTTAACATAAATAATATTAGTAATTTTGAATTTTAATTAAATAAAAAAAATCTACTTACTTTTACCATAAGTTCAAATATATTACTATTATTATTTAGTCAACTTTAGCTTTATGGTAATAATTATATCACCATTTTATCGAGAATATAAAAGAAAATATATTTATTTAAAGAATTTATTAGAATTATTTTTGCTCCTCAATTTTAATTACGTTTTATGATCAGGTTGAAGTATTTAATTTTGTAGAAATTTTAATCAGTTTTGAAAGACAACTGTCGCCTATAATGACAGTCGAACTCGATATGTTTCTGACATTTGTGAAATATCAATTCACTCGTTTACAGTTTTCATTAATAATTTGGAATCTAATTAAACACTTATGATACACAAATAATGTAGGAATCTAATACATATAAATGTGTTATAAACATGCACTCGGCTGTGTATAACACATAATTTCTAGACGATAACGATACATTGAAAATATCATTTGTGATTATTACTATTAAATATGCTTTAAATTCCGTAAAATATATTTGGAATCCAATTAAGTATTGGTAATACACAAATGCATAAAGACTCGGGGATTGCACGAGTCTACTTCAAATATGCATTTAGGTCTGTTTTTGCACAGTAATTTCACTAGATAAAAATACTGTAAAAACAGAAAGAAATGTTGAAATAATGGCTAAAAAAATCCCCTATATAATAATAGCCTAAGTTGTCTGTCCGCGAATTTCTGATGCGGTTGTACCTGGAATAGATACAGGCATCCATATTGGATTTTTCATGAGTTAGGGTTAGCAAAATTGAGAGCGAGTTCGAAATCCACTCCATCCCCCCCTTTTCGAGCGTTTAATGTTATTATTTCAAACCTTATCCTTCCTCTTATTCTACACGAAATTAATTCTTGATAGGATAGCAAAGGTGGAGAATAATATTTAAATTTCTGGACTGTTTCTACTTGAAACTTCATATACTCTACTTAGTTCAATCACAATGTTCAGGCGTTGTACGTTCGGTAGAACATCCGCATACTTCATCTTCGTACTTTTCGATTTGACGGTTCTATCCCCGACGCAGCCAATTTTTTTTAATGTCTAAAAAATTTAATATTTTCTGCTTTTTCTTTTAGATTCTTATTCCAAAAGTTGTTTTACTACTTTAAAAGTCTTTTTATTATTTTTAAAATAAAATTTTACTATTTTTTCAACTTTTTATAATTTTTATTATTTTTATTTTATTATATTCACGTATTGCTTTACGGATGTCCCTGGCCACATAAACATTTCGTGTTGTGTATCCTTAAACTTTCGTCTCGTAATGTAATAATAGCCTAAGTTATCTGCCCGTTTGTCCTCGAATTTATGAAGCTATTGGACCTGGAATGGATAGAGCATCCATATTGGATTTTTGACGAGTTAGAGTTTGCAAAATTCAAAGTGAGTAAAGTTTATCGTTTCCTAAACTAAAGATCCGATTTTGAAGTAAATTGGTATGAATAAGCTTCGTATCACAGCGAAAAGTATTGTCGTCTTTAAAACGTTTGAAATCCACCCCGTCCTCTTATTGAGCGTTTAATATCGAGCCCCTTTTTGAGACCAAGCGATTCAATTTATCAATTTATCACATAATAAATAGGTAAAAATAACAATTTTTTCAAGCCTTATGACGTCATTCCTTTAACCATCTTATTTAATCTTTTCTTATTTTAAATTATTTAAATATTTTTTGCATTATTTCCATACGTTTAATCACTAAACTTAGATATTACGTAAATAATTTGTTTTATTTGACTTAAATAATAGATTAAGTACATATGTGATAATTTTAATCGATTATTTTTGTTGAAAGGTAATTCTCAGTCAAAAAAAAAAAAAAAAAAAAAAACAAAAAAAAAAAAAAAAAAAAAAAAAAATTACTTGCCCCATAGGGTACTATACAATTCTGGAAATATAAAAATTTTAATGATCCCCTCATATGACGGGCTGTATGCTAGTGATTATATAAGTAAAGAAAAATATTAAAGAACCTAATGTGTTTCGTGTTGATGAAAATTTTACACAGAAATGTTTAATTTAAACAAATCCGCATCCAATGTTTGTCCTTTTCTTTATATGTTTTTATAGCTGATATTTGAACTTTATTTCTTTCTGAAGGGTTGAGTTGTTTTGAAATCAAAATGGAAGCCTTTACAATATTACGCCATGGTAAAATGTTCCAAGTAGAAATTAAACCTATTACATTTCAATGAATCAAATGGAAATATAATTAACAGCCACCATAAAACGAAACATAATTGAAAATTAAATATGGAAGTGAGATAATAAATAACTATAAGTATAAATAAACTTATGTTAATAACTAAGCAGGACCTCTGATTAATTTAAATTAATCATAAATATTAATGAAGAATTAGTGTAACGAAACACTAAAACAGTGTATTGAGGGAGACACGTTGGTAAAAATGTAAAATAAAATACTAATTAAGTATGTATTTATAAATAAATTGATATTTTAAAGCAAAATATTAAGTTTGGTTATAAATTGAACTGAGAACTATGAATTTCCGAACAATAAAATTAAAAACATAATAAAAATAGTACATAATAATTACATAAAAATTTAAAATAACTTAATACAACTTTTCCAAACCATGAAATATATCAAAATAATACCATTAAATAGATCATCATGAAAGTAATTTATATAACAGAGTACACAGATAAACTTCAAAATGTAATATAGTAATCATTAAAAAGGAAAAACGAAATTTTAGAAATTTAGAAAAAACAAAAACTTCTATTTTTAAGAATAAAAACTGCACGTTTATAAAAATGTACAGTAGTTAAAATGTGATAAAAATGTAAGCATTGGTTGGTTTTCGGAACAAAAAGTTGCAATTAATTTGTCGTTAAATAATTCTTAATCCCTATATAATAATAGCCGAATATATATGTCCATCTGTTCTTGAATTTATGGAGCGGTTAGACCTGAAATGAATACAGGCATTCATATTAGATTCTTGATGAATTAGATTTAGTATAATTCAAAGCGATTAAAGTCTATCTTCTCCTTAACTATCAATCCGATTCTAAAATAAATTTTATAAATATATTTCATATCACAGAAAAGAATACTGTTTTTTTTTAAAACGTTCGTAATTCAACACTTCCTCCCATTTCGAGAATGTAATGTCATTATTTCAATCACTATTTACCTCCGTTAAGATCAGGTTATTAAATTTATCAATTTATCGCATAATAAAGAAGTAAAAATAACATTTATTTCTAGCATTAGGACTTCATCCCATTAACTGTTTCTTTTTTAATCATCATCTTACTCATATTTAATCATTCCTTATTTTAAATTATTTAAATATCGTCTGCATTGTTTTCATACTGTACTTTCTACATTATTTTATCACTGAACTTAAATATTAAGTATATAACTTTCTTCATATTTGGTTTAAATAATAGTGTTAAGTACATATGTGATAATTTAAAATTTAATCATCGATAATGTTTTGTTATAATGAAAATTCGATC
>JAGEOH010001692.1:0-14157 GCA_032207245.1 Pardosa pseudoannulata | reverse complement strand
AATATAATTACGTTTGTCATGACCGTACGTAAGGCGGCTTCAAGTATTTTTAAAATAATTTTTTCCTTATTTTTCTGAGAAAATGGTCCAATTTATAACTTATTTAAAAACTGTCAGCAAAATAGTATGCTCACCTTATTTAAGGGTTATATTCTTTCCATCCGAATGCACGTACATAAACCGTTGATTAAGAGTGTAATCGGTTTGAGAACTCTGCGAGCTGAATAAGCCCGTTCGCAATCTGACTTATCACAAGTTTCCAGCATTTATGCAAATGTGTGAAAAGCAAATGTGGATATAAGCACGAAAGCACGTGCTTGCTCTCTCTCTCTTTTTTTTAATTGCTGCTGTTTGTAAGTGCGTAGTAGGTATGAGAAGAAATAAAGTGTATTTTTTATTTTTAAGACGTTTTGAACTTTAATAGGCCCAAGTCACATACCATGCATTCACCACTGCTATTATATTAGCCTTCAGAGAGCTAATTAAAAGAAATATCGTCTGACAAATAAGGTTATGGGCCCAGGCTCAATGAATTGCAGTATGTGAATGAACGCTGGAGTATAGAGGTCGACGAAGCTTATTTAACTGAAAGTCTAACTTTTTACTAGAAGTTTTCCAGAGAAGAAAATTTAAGTATACAGGATTCTAAGCATGAATGACGCCGGGGAGGCCAACTTTAGGATACGACCTTTAGAAAATTCGAATTTCCCGCAGTGGAGTAAAGAAATTAAAGTGATACTTCTTGAACGGAACTTGTGGGAGATTGTTACGGAAAAGGAGGTTGAACCGGACGTAAAAGATTTAAAGTTGGTAAATGACTTTAAAATAAGAAAAAATAAGGCGTTCGCTACGATTTTTATGAACGTTAGCAACGGTCTACGCCCGATAATAGAAAATGTAGAATACCCAGTGCTAGCATGGAAGAAATTAAAAGACTACTTTCAGCCCGATTCGAGAGCAAGGACAATGGCACTCAAAAATGAATTTTATAATCTTCGTCCAGAACCACATGAAAAAATAGCCATCTATGGAAGCAAACTTGAAAGAATTGCAGAACAACTTCAAGAATGCGGACACCCCATAGACGAACAAGATAAATGTTTTCAAATTTTGCGTTTTCTACCTGTGATAAATGGAGAATGTGGTACAAAACATCTACCGCTGGGAGGAAAAGAACTTTAAATTTGGAAACGTATTGGATGAGTTGATTCGAGAGGAGGGAAGACTCCAACAAAGGCAAGCTGACCGGCCAACTACTACATACGCGGCAACCACAGGAAAGCAAGGATACAAGAGCAATCTCGTGTGTTTCCATTGCAAGAGAAAAGGACATTTCCAAAGAGACTGTCCGTTGCGAAGGAAGGAAAAGGGGAGACAACTCAGGACAGAAAGGCCAGAGAAAGAGGGAGGTAATTCTGCTTCAAGGTCACGAAGTGAGGAGAGTTTTTTAATGGAGGTATTGACAACTGAGATGAAACAACAACCTTGGATTTTTGATACAGCGGCAACTTCTCATTTTTGCAATTCAAGGGAGATGTTCCTGGACGATTTCGTCACCCTTAACAACCAGGTTTTGACTGGAGCAGTGGATGGTCAGACCACAGCCATCAAAGGAAAAGGTACTGTAAAATTAATTTTTGGTCATGTTGAATTATCACTCAGAAATGTAATGTATACACCTAAGTTACGTAGGAATTTAATCTCAGGACCTTGTATTGACCAAAAGGGTGCTAAATTTGTAGGTAGTACTGGAAAAATAGACATTTTTAGGAAAAATGGGAAGTTGTTATGTTCTGCCAAATTGCATAATGGACTTTATTATTTATTTCCTGAGAAATGTGATGACTATAATGATCCTCAAAGTAATAATGTACATAATGTGAATGAAATGTGTAATTTAAATGTAAAACCTAATCTTAAATCATGTATCAAAACTAAAAAGGGGAAACTAGTAAAAAGCATAAAGTTTGCCAATGACAGTTTAGCCGAAAGGCACGCAAGACTTGCCCACATAAACGTGGATGCAATAGTAAGAACAAGTAAAATTAAATGTGTACACGGTTTACCCGAGCTTAAAGGCTCAGTTCGTGATTGTAGGGCCTGTAAGGAAACCAAATTTAAGCGTGTTAGCTTTAAACCCATTAACAGAACTTTTACCCGAAAACCGCTTGAATTGGTACACACTGATTTGTGTGGTCCGTTGCCGACTACATCTATCCATGGGCATAGATATTTTATGACTATAATTGATGATTTCTCACGAAAAGTATTCTGTTTTCCTTTAAAATCTAAATCAGAAGTATTAGAGACTTTTGTTAAATTTCAAAAAACGTGCAGAAAGATTCTTAGATAGTAAAATAAAAAAATGTTCGTTCGGATAATGGTCTAGAATACGTAAATAACGAATTCAAGCAGTATTGCGATAATCTCGGGATTAAACATGAACTAACGAATGTATATACCCAAGAACACAATGGAATCGCGGAAAGATTTAATTATACCGCTATGGATGGCGTTAAAGTGTTGTTACGTGATAGTGGGTTAAACGCAGGATTTTGGTCTGAAGCATTACTACACTTTGTCTATAGCTGGAACCGAGTATGTCATAAGCAAAATAAGACCCCTTTCGAACTATATGGGGGGAAACAACCATCTCTAAATCATATGAAACCTTTCGGTATCCAAGCCTACATAGGTATCCCCAAAAACTTAAGGAAGAAATTTGACCCGAGAGCAAAACCAGGAATTTTAGTGGGTTACGCACTTCGAACGAAAGGATATCGCATTTGGAACCCAGAAACGCGAAAAATAATAGAAACAATAAATGTTAGGTTTTAAAACAAATTTCCCGAAAAAGAAAAACCTCAGCCTGAAATATTTAAGGAAAGTGACCATTACCTCCAAACCTTCAAAATTACTCGAAGTAGTACTACCGAAACAGATTCTGAAGATGAATATCAATACTGTCCAGACACATCACCCGAACTCGATTCAGACCCAGAGGGGGTAGTATTGGAACCTGACGGATACTACGACGAAACACCGAAACCTAAAGGGGAAGAAAGAGTAGTAAAGTGGATAAGGAAGGTACCCCGCGAAAAGGGTGCAAATGATATTTACTATACAGTGGAAAACATGAAAACCAGATTGAGATCGCTGGGGGAAATAAAACAGTATTGCAAGAAAAATAATATAAAGTTTCAGAGTGAACTATTTGATTTTTCACGACAGAATAAATTTAGTGGCGTCGTAAGTGGGGACCAAACACCAGAAGTCAGTATTTCATGTCGAGACTTCAACCCCTTTACAGATCATGATTCTGAATGACTAGAGGGGGAAAGTCCATCTTGTTATCTACATGCCGTGAAAACACCACAAAGAAAGGAATGGATAAAAGCAATGCAGAAGGAACTAGAAATGATGAAGCAAAGAAAAGTATGGGATTTAATACCTAAACCCGATAATGCTAAAATTCTAGGTTCCAGGTGGGTCTTTAACATAAAAAGGAACGCGCAAGGGAAAATAGAAAGATACAAGGCGAGACTGGTAGCACAAGGTAATCGTCAAAAAAGGGGAGAAACCTATGACGAGGTAGTCAGTCCTGTCATTAATTTTAGTATCATTAGATTTTTCTTTACACTGTTAGTTGGTCATAACAAATGGTTTAATCTGCAATGCGATGTCCAGTGTGCATATTTGTAAGGTCCATTAAAAGAGTACATCCTAATGAGACAGCCTCCCGGTTTCGAAACAGATGAAAAATATGTATGTAAGCTGAATAAGGCAATATATGGTCTACATCAATCTGGAAGGGAGTGGTTCTTTGAAATTAATTGTAAATTAAAAGAATTAGGTTTTGAAAAGTTTTCGTGGTGTAATTGCGCGTACAAATTTGGTAGAAACGTTGTACTTTTACTGTACGTAGATGACATTGTGATTTTTGGTAGAAGCGAAGCAGATGCAAATAAAGCTGTTAAATTACTAAAAAGGTATTTTGATTTGAAGGTTCTAGGGAAAACGATACGATTGTTAGGGGTAAATTTTGTAGAAAATGATGGAGGAATCTTTATAGATCAATATGATTACATTGAAAGGATGTGCAAAATATATGAAGAATTCCATTACCCAATAACATCACTTCCCGTAACAAAAGGAACTGTGTATAGTAAGAAACAATGCCCAAAAACGCAAGTTGAAAAGGCAGAGATGGAAAAAATTCCATATAGAAATCTTATAGGTTGTCTTGCATTTTTAGCAAGCAGAACTAGGCCGGACATAGCCTATGCTACAAATATATTTTCTCAATTCCAGCAAGAACCAAGGCATGGTTCATTGGCAAGGATTGCTAAAATTGCTAGGTTATGTAAAGCATACACAATCCCTTAAATTAAATATTTCAAATCCTAAAGAATTAAAATTGATAGCCTATTCAGACGCTGACTACGCGAACAATAAAGATGATCGTACTTCCATGGGAGGGCAGATAATTTTTTTAGGTAAAGTCCCTATCGAATGGAGGAGTTTTAAACAAAAAGCGATTGCACTCTCCACAATGGAGGCAGAATTTGTGGCTTTAACCGAGGCAGCTAAGGAATTAGTCTGGATTAGTAGAATTCTAAGTGAATGTAAAGAATCAAAGCTGATCACCCAAGATATAGCAGATAATGTATTAATGGTTGATAATCAAGCTAGTATTGACTTTGTAAAATCTCCTATCGAAAACCAGAGAACAAAGCATATAGACGTGAAATTATTTTTCATAAGAGATCTTGTATATAGAAAGATGTTTAGTTTAAAGTATGTACAAAGTAAATTTAATTTAGCTGATGTTTTCACGAAGCCCCTAACTAAACTTGAGTTACAAAAATTCAAAGATCAGACATTCACTAATATGTAATATGGACATTTTCTTTAAGAATTGAAACTCAAAAGTATTATTTTTTTAAATAAGGTCATGTGAGATGGTTCAAGTTGAACTAAAATGTTTTTGTTTTTCTAAATATAACTTCAGTATAAAAGTAATGTTGTAAGTAAAGTCTTTTTTTGAGTTGTTAAATGTACATTACATGTAAACCTGAAAAAATGATGTGTGTGTTTTTTTATATGCTACTGTAAATTGATGTAAATGTTTTCACCTTTGTTATAAATATTAAGGCAGTTTGTACAAAGTTTGTAAGCTATTAGCAGAGAGTTTATTCTATAGTGCAAAACATGCTGTACATTTGTTATTTTAGTTAAGTTGATATGAAATGTTTACTCCTGTTATTCAAAGTATTTCATTCCTTTGGTATAAAATGTTGATTAGAGAGTGCTGGTAGCAAAGTACTTGTGTTCCCAAAGGAAAGGTTGATTTTTTTTGTAACTTTTGTGTACGCGCATGAGGATGAAAAGAAAGGGGGGCAAATGTCAGCAAAATAGTATGCTCACCTTATTTAAGGGTTATATTCTTTCCATCCGAATGCACGTGCATAAACCGTTGATTAAGAGTGTAATCGGATTGCGAACACTGCGAGCTGAATAAGCCCGTTCGCAATCTGACTTATCACAAGTTTCCAGCATTTATGCAAATGTGTAAAAAGCAAATGTGGATATAAGCACGAAAGCACGTGCTTGCTCTCGCTCTCTTTTTTTTTTTAATTGCTGCTGTTTGTAAGTGCGTAGTAGGTATTTTTTATTTTTAAGACGTTTTGAACTTTAATAGGCCCAAGTCACATACCATGCATTCACCACTGCTATTATATTATCCTTCAGAGAGCTAATTAAAAGAAATATCGTTTGACATACATGACATAAAGGCATAAACCCTATCTCATGAGGAACATATTTTAATGATTATGAACCAGACAAGGCATGTTCAATAAACACCCTATGATAGTTCAGAATTAAGTTTTTAAAAATGCCTAAAAATTAATATAAGATAAATCTATTTGACAACACCTAATTTTGAAAAATGTACATCTAACTTTTTTGTAGTGATCAAACTAAAAATAAATTGTGAATAAAAACAATATTACAAACAGTACTTTCTGAGGATTTAAAAATGACTCATATATATATATATATACATTTATCTACTAGCTGATTATACCCGATGTTCCCTGTGAAAGAAGAAAGTTTTAGACGTTTTTATTACATTCAACGCAAAAAAATTAAACTTCCATAAGTAACTGAAATATCTACAAAACCCCCCCAACCTCCATGTTTTGTTTAATTGAAATCTGCATGACTGTTAGCTATTAGGAAAGGGCAGCTGACTTTATACTTTAAACCTTTTAAGTATACGAAAGATTATATATTTGTCATATAAGAAAACTGATAGGAAATTGTGTGAGACTATGGATCTCATCGATGGAGAAATTGATTGTGTTCCAATTTAAAAATTAAGGAGTTTTTAAAGACCTTTGACAAAAATTGAGTAGTTTTAAGGGCCCTTAAAAATGAAAGGTAAAATTAAGGAGTTTTTAAGGACTTTTAAGGACCGTGGGAACCCTGAAAGAGCTTTGGTATTAATGTGCAGTAATAATTGTATGCATGAAAAAAAAAAAAAAAAAAAACATTGCATTAAAACAACCAGTTTTAAAAACTTTTTTCACATAAAGAAAAGTCATAAGATACTTCCAAACAAAAAGTACTTATAGTGTCATTAAATAAATAACATATTACAAATAAAGGGGAAATATCATTATTCTAACAAACAAAAGTATTAACTTCAAAGACTTGCCAACATCTACTTATTTGAGGAATCATAGATTGAGAATGATATTAGTTGATAGCAAACTTTGGCTTTTAGTATAAATCTTTTGGAGTGATAAATAAAAATACTGATGATGGTTTAACATGCTACAAGTCATATATAATACTCTTTGTTCATCATAAAACATGTTTCCTGTGCTTTCTTTCATGCTAGTTTTAAAAAAAATTATTGCATATTACTGCATAATGGATTTTTTAAAGTTGTATATTTGGAGTACATGATTTTTAATGAGATATTTCTTTTTTTCAGCATGTTTCAGGACATTTAGTTGTGTTAAGTATTTATACTAAACATATTTTGACACATGAAAACAAATGTATATACAAAATGAAGAAGAATATATACATATTTTCCTTTTATATGGTGGTAGCAAAAAAAATGTACTCATAATTACCTGATAATTTATGGATTTCTAATAGATTTCAATGTAATTGCTTACAGCATTAGTGCCATTCTAAGGCTTATTTTCTCCACTTGCTAATTTTAAACCCTATAGTCAAGAAATTTTGATAAAAGTTAGCAGACTATTTTAGGAAAAAAAAATTAAAAAAGAAAATACATAAAACTTGTAAAAAATGTAAGGTAAAAGAATTAAATATTTTCACTAATACTGCAATTTTCTTCTAAAATAATAAATACCCTTGTAATTCATAGGTTTTTTTTTTTTTGGTTCTCATTTTTAGAGACTTGTAGATCAAATTAATACTTTGTTGAAAGAAAAAAAAATAAAGTGACTGCTTTAACAAATTCAAAATAATTCTATTATTTATAATCAGATCATAAAGTGGATCTTGTAAAAACTCCCTGATGCTTTTTTGACATGGAAACATAACTTAGAAGGAATTAAACACAAACAAGTTTTGAATGGCATTATTTTCTCAAACTTAATTTGTAAATTAATGTACCATATTTAGCTAAATGTTCCAGAATTGTTTAAATGTTATATTTTTTCTCAGGGTTGAGCAATTTAAATCAGTCCGATTTAAATCAGTTGACGATTTTAAAGAAATCATTGATTTAAATCAATTTTTAAAAGAAAGCTGTTAATAATAAGCACAATAACAAAATATTGACAACCCAGAGTTGCTCCCAGTTGGTTTCAGGAGGTTGCTGCAACCCGCCTGTCCTTGTATTATTAAAATAGCCCTTTAAATATTTTAGGAATAATCACTTTGGTAATTCCAAATATAAACAAGAAGGCGGATTAAAACTAGTTTTGCCATATGATGTGTGCTGGAACACAATGGTAGATTGTTTAACCAAATACATAACAAACTGGTCTGTTCTGTTGAAAATTTTTGAGGAGCAAGGGACAAAATTGATAGTATTGTTTACAATAAATTGCTGTAGCTCTATTAAAAAAATTACTTGTACTATTGCTGAATCTGTACATATTTGGAAAACTTAAGATTAAGCTTAAAGATGTTGATAATGATAAATCCAATTTAACAGCTTTTAATAAGCGATACCAGCAAGCACTGGGAGCTTTCCATTTCTTAGCTTATCAAGTAGACCCTCGTTTTTGTGAAAAAAAATCTGACAGATTTGGAAAGAAAAGAATCTTTTACATTCCCAAATGAAAAGTACTCCTCTGATATTATTCCTGTTCTCGTGAAATTCCTAAGAAAATCTGATCCTTTCTATGTATTTCTTTTTAATGAAGAAGTGATTAGTAAGATTTCCCCATTTGATTGGTGGAAAAGTCATTTTTTCTCAAATAAAAAGGGAAAAGTTGATCACCTGAACCAGGCACTTTATTAATTGCTGACTGCAAGGGCATCAACTGCTTCTATCAAGAGGATTTTTTCAACATAGGGATTAGTGCAATCTAAACTGCAAAACAGACTTGGAAACGACAAAGCTGCTAAACGTGTTTTTGTTTATAAATCATTTATCATTTAACGACTGTCACAAAATAAAAAGGTGGTTGTAAAATTTTCATAAAAAATAAAAATTATTGTGATTATTTCGCCCTTAGTCTATCTTACTCTTTTTAATAATTCTATGGTTGAATGAGTAAAATGTATAAATTAACATGAAGCATCCTTTATTTAAATTATGATATAGATAATTAAAAATAAGCAAAAAACCCTATATTTCCACTAATTATTTTCTACTGATTTATGATTATTCTTATATATTATATACATATACATTTTAGTTACACGTATTTTTTATTATATATAAAAAAAAGAATTAATTGATTTAGACATCTAACTTGAACAATTTAATTTGCTTGTATCCAATATTATACTTAAATATATTTAAATTTCAAAAATCCTATTTAAATAAAAAAAATCTGATTTAAATTAAAAAAATCCGATTTGAATAAAAAAAAATCCGACTTTTTTGAAAAAAAAATCGTGATTTTTATCCACCTTGTTTTATCTACTACTTATATGTGTTTTAAAAATTTTTTTCTCTTGAAAAACCCATTTCGTGCTGAAAATCCCCCAGTTTTAAATGATTTTTCTTTTTTACCTTTTACATGAAAAAAAAAATTAAATAAAAACCCAATTGAATTAGCTTTAAAAAAAAAAATAATCTTAACAAAATTACGGGGAAATTATGGGTTTTGATCTGGAACAAATTAATAGAAGAATTTAAATTCACAATTGAAATTGAAGTGTTGGTATAAAAATAAATAATATATTTAAAGAACTTAAAACTTTTACTTTTGGTGTGAACTTATAACAATATTCCTTACGCAAATCATTTCAATATAATTACATAAGCCATGATAACAAATTTATATAAGATCTTAATAAGAAACAACAACATGACTAACTCAGTTATTCCTTTGCAATTCAAAAACCTAAGAATTTGCATGGGCAGTTTGAAAAATATGTATGCAATGGAATTAATATTAAAAATTCTATTTACAAGTTTTGTAAATAGTACTTATTCTACAATACTACATTATTTAAATATATTTACAACAGGTAAAGTTATATTAATATGAAATATCAAATAGTACCCATAATTGTTACTCAATAAAATTCTTAAGTATTAATTAAATATAAAGATTGTCTTTATGAAAATATTATGTAGCATCTAAATTTTAAGCTACAGATAACAGTGGCACAATTTCTTAGTTAAAATTCATAAGTTCTTGAATTCTGTATTTACTAAATATTATTAGCAAACAAGAAATCTAATAAAAGCACAAAATATATCTACTCCAAAATGCATTAAAAGATTCTTAAAATATGTAAACGTATTTTTACGATATTATCGATGATAAAGCACTTGAAATAACTATAAAAATTTTAACAAAATTCATTACTACTTACTTAATAATAGTCGACAGCGATTAAACTTCTGACGAAACAACCAAAACAATGTCATTGTCAAACAGCCAAAACAAATCGTGAACGTGAAAGTTCCGGCTGTTGGTGGTTGAGCGATCAGTGATGAAAAAAGTGTACCGGGACACCACTAAAAAGGAGATTATGCCTTTTCATATTTATTGATGTTTTTGTTAAATTGTCTATTGATGTCTTTTTTTAGGGGGGGGGTACAGTCACCTTAGTTCAGAAACCTATGATAGTTTATGATTCTCAGAGTAGCACCTTTGGAATGTGCTTGGCAAATATATATTATTAATAAATATGTCATCTTAATGGCAACATTGTATTACTGTTTCTTGTTTATCAACAACATTCCGATTTCCTGTTACGTTGTTTAAATTTTGAGAATGTGATATTCTAGTGAATGACAGCCTTGGTAATATAAACTTAAATTGTTTATATCCACTTTGTTACACTTGCGGTAACTTTCATATTACTAGAGTTATTCGAAAAGTACGGCGGGGTTTTCATTTGTAACGTTTATGCTATTCTCTTAAATTTCCTTTTTAAATGTATCAACGCTTTTTTCACTTTAATGATATTTTCTTTAATGGCGGATATCAAACACTGTTATTTAATTCGTCACATTATAATAATATTATGAAATTTTAACTGTTTGAAAAACATGATCCGAATGGAAAATTTAATGTAAAATATTTTGAAGGTAAACCAAATATCTACCTATATCTTTTTAAATTGGCTATATGTAGTGTTTTTTTTCCAACTTTTTTTTTCTTGTTTAAGTTCTGGGGAATAAGAAATGTATTTTAGAATATACTATGTATTATTTATAAAACCTTTATATTCCTTCATTTATATGGCATTTTTATCTAAATTTTTCTTATTCCATTGATCTACACTTAATATATAAAATACATTTGCAATATCGGCGCACTTGTACGGTTTAATTGTACATTGTATGGATTTGTGTCACAGTGTACAATTATATGTTTACATGTGATAACTGCATGTGTAATTTTGAGTCAGCATAAAGAAAAAAAAAAAAAAAAAAAAAAAAAAAAAAATTAATCTCGCCAAAAAATGGAAAAAAAAAAATTTCTGCAATGAGACAACAGATAATTTAGAAAATTGTACTGTACCACATAGCAAAGCAGTATGGGAGAGGATATTCAGCAGTGTTCTCAAAACAAGAACTGAATTTAGAAGTTCTATCTTTGATAAAAATTTACTGTATATACTAGCTAAAGAGTTGGTACTTAGCTTTGACAAAGTTTTTGTAACAAAGGCAAAATCATCCTTATACTATCATTTAACACACAGTTAGTTTTAGAGTCACTGAATTTTGAATAAGCATTATTTGATAACACCATTTATTGTCAATATTAAAGCTTTTTCCATTTATATAATCATATGATAATACAGTATAGCTGATATTAATGTTGCTTGTAAATGATACAAATGGCAGTTCATAAATTTCATTATTATTATCTACCACTTGAAAAAAATAGGGTAGCTAATTTATACATAATAATCAGTAATTTATTTGAAGATAAAATTGTTAGAAATTTTTTTGGTATTAAGATATATATATTTATATAGAAAAAAAATAAATGTTTTCTGAATAAACTGTTTTGAGTCTAGTCCTACTTTAAGGTCAAATGAAATATTTTAATTTTGATCAGGGTTCTTTGTTGTTAAAGGTATGTTTGTTTGATTCCATATATGTATAGATTACTACTCATACTCATAACGCTGAGCTACCTATAGCTTTAATCCAGATTATGTGCTTGGGCAAAAAGTGATCACTTTATTCTAAACAAAACCAAACTTTATTCAAAACACTTTATTCTAAAAACTTAACATTTTAATACTTATATTCACAAAATGTAACATTTTAACACTTATATTATTTACAATTTCATACTTATACAATAAGGGTAGTGTGGCAGCTGGTCAAAAGGAGTCCAGTTAAAGGGTCGGTCATTCCCAGGACCTGTGGTAATTTTATTCTACTGAAAAAAAGCAGGAGTTCCAGACCAAGAGGGGAAGAAGATTTTTATGTCCCTGTATACAGCTGGGTGGAATGCCAACTGTCGTTAAGGAGTCCGGTGCACTAACCACTCC
Organism: Pardosa pseudoannulata; assembly: GCA_032207245.1. NCBI lineage: Eukaryota > Metazoa > Arthropoda > Arachnida > Araneae > Lycosidae > Pardosa > Pardosa pseudoannulata. The sequence goes on along the minus strand of JAGEOH010001692.1, from coordinate 1,968 downwards.
CGTACTCTCAGCCATTTTTCTCCCTCTTCCCTTTGCTAGGGGTCTTTCAAGAAGGCAGTTGGTTGTTGGGAACTGGAGGGTAGAGAAGGTTGTTTTTTCTCTCTCAAATGATGTTACTTTGTATCATGTATATATTGTATATAGTCGATATAATAAAGTCTAGGACTTTAAGCGATTGTTCTTACTAAGCCCCCACAAACACAGAGGTGTATAATGTTACGACGTTACAATAGTATTAAGCCAGAAGAATTTGACAATTAAATTATCTAGCAGCATTTAACGATTAAATTATCTAAATATGAGAGGTGGTGACACAATTGTACAAGCAATAAATTATGATTTGCTCAGATGAATTTACTCAGATTTGCACAATGAAGAAACTAGGGTGTACATCTAATGGCAAAGGTGATCATCAGTCAAGGGATGGGATCAGGAGAAACATCAATCATGGCAACTTTGAACAGATGTCTCAGGCTAGAACTCTGTTCTTGATGCTGGGGCATTCTTGAGACAGGAATGGCAGCTAGGTCACTTTCATGAATCACCTCCAGTCTCCTTCTCCTCATCAGCTTTCTGTCTTTTCCTTTTTTTCTTGGAGATCCACTCAATCTCTCATTTGCTTCTCGTCCAATCGCTGTCAAAATCCAGTCAGATTTGCCCATAGTAATAAATATTGGGTGTAACTCTTTACTATTAGCATTTTGGATCCTTCCACAGATTTGTCCCATGGTCTTATATCAGTTTCCAATGGGAATGTCTTCAAGTTACAGATGACCACAGGTACTGATCTTTCGGCCTTACATGATACCTGTCCACTGCATCTTTGTCACTCATAAACTTGTCAATTTGCATTCATTGCAATAGGCCTCCTGTGGAGTCCATAAATCAAGTTGATAGTTCGCAAGCCTTCGCGCTGTCTCTATGTCCTATAGTCCATCACACTCTAGTCGTTTTGGATATGACATCGCATATGTCCCGTATAATGAAACAGGTATGGAGACGAAATGACCAGAGCCGTAGTGGTTAAAAACTTAACAAAGATTCATTTATTTAACAAAAAAGAAACGTTTTAAATAAAGCAAATCAACTCAATGCAAATATGACCTATCATCCAGAGAGGAGATCACTCTAGATCAACCTGCTCGTTTAGAAGTTCAGCCAGGAATCCCTCCAACTTCCTTCTTCTCCAAACAGGAAACCTCGGTTTTTGGGGAGATCGACACCCCCCTCTTTGATCCTTGTCCTTGGAGTAGCTGAAGCACCCTTGGCGCCTGGCTGAATCGATCAAAGCAAAATTTCCTTTTCTCTGTCGATAAATTGACAAACGACACGCTTGATACCCTCCATACTTTAAGATAACTATTACGGGGACAATACTGTTATTTTCAATTGTTAAAATGAACAAAAGTTCACTTGACCAAAGACAGAGATGGATGCGACTCTTTTACAAGTCATTCTTTCTGCCTTCACAAATCTCCTTAATAGTCCCTACCTGCTATAGAGATCTTTACTTTTGGCAGGGTTAATCTGCCTAGATTAATTTACTGCAGATATGTATCTAGTTTTTTCTTAAATATAATTTTTTTGCCTTTTAAAAGCTTGTGGGAAGATAAAAAATGGACATATGTAGAAAATGCCCCCCCCCCAAAAAAAAAAAAAAAATTGTAGAGATTTCTAAGAAATTTTTTTTGAGAAATCTTAACTGTACTAATGTAACTAAATATTCAAAATGGAACTAAATATTTTGAAGCAGGCTGAGGAAAAAATTTTATTACAAATGATATACTTTAGACATACTGATAAAATATATCCAGTATGATATGACATTCCTTATAATTTACTTGTATTTAAATGGAAACAAAATGGGATAAATATTCAATTGCTTTTTTAACCCGTTCAGGACGAGATCTGTTACATGTGAACTGTGTGTAACAGGCCGGGGTATTTTCTCCCTCTAAGCTTAATACT
>JAGEOH010001691.1:5000-7500 GCA_032207245.1 Pardosa pseudoannulata | reverse complement strand
TATGAAATTTTTGATTCGACATTTTAATGAATGTTGAAGTTATTATGTTTTTATTTGTGTGCTTAAGACTTATTCTAATTACAGTTATCTTTCTTTCTTGGGTCATTTTTAAAGCGTATAGGTATTCGTACTTGTAGTTTTGCCCCTGCAGATTTTTAGAATTTTATTCATATTTGAAATTTTCAGGGCCGTATTTAGGGCGTGGCAAAGGTGGTATTTGCCACGGCCGCATCAGTCATAGAGGCCCCGCACCAAAATGAAAACTAGTGCCGGAAGAGGACGATTCACTCCGAGAAAAATAAAGAAAAATTGAAAAAAAATTTTTTTTTTGAAAAGTGGAATGGTAGCTTCAAAAATTGCCAGAAAATTCATTGCTTTCGGAATTATTTTTCCCCGTTTATGCAATAAAACTTGCTGTACTTCCACTGGTTTGCTGTTACGGTCTTTGTTAGAGTTTTTGACATTGATCGAGGGGCAGTTAATGGGTAAAGACGGTTTGTAGCTTACCGAAAAATGGCTACATGGATTCGAGAAATGTGTGTGTGTGTGGGGGAGATATTATATCAACAGTACCGACACTTATAGTACATAACATAAACATACAAAAACTAAACTCTACGGGTGATGAAAAGGCCCAGGAAGTGTTGGAAGGAAGATAAATGGACACGGTATGGGGTGCGCATGGGATTCAGTCATTAGGGGCTAAACTGATTAAACAGCCACTTACGAAAAAAACCAAACCCACCTTGCCTTGAATCTATCTTTTTCTCCTTGAAGAGGAGATTGCACATCTGGTCGGCATAACCTAAGGCTCTACTATTCCTGGAATCGTTTGCAAGAGGTGTGTAACGATTTGTTTCAAGTATTTTACTATGCCATTAAATAAACGTCCTGTTATACAGTAAAAGGCATGATTTAAATCTTAAGTATAGTTCATACAAATGTTTAACCCTAACTTGCAGCTGTACTTCATCATTATCGGTCTAACGAACGATATATATAATAAAATTTTAAGTGACAGTGTAGTTACACTCTAAAAAAAGATATTAGTATACGTGTGAAAAATTTCTAGATTGAAGCGCATAGTTTCACTGAACTGGCAAACATCAAGTGAATTGGTAAATACATTTTAATATTTTTTTAATGTTTTTGTATCTTAATATGTTAAAAAGTATTTTATATTTTAAAGAAAAAAAAACAGGATTTGAATGGTTATCAACAGTTTTATAAAACTTCTTCAATTAGAGAGATCCTTAAAAATTGGACTCTTGAATATTTTAATTTTAAACTAGGTCACATAAAAAAATTCGGGAATACCTTAAATTTTCATGTAAAATAGTGACGTATTTTGTTTAATGTGAGATTCCATTTTTTTTGTATTATTTCTTTCATTTAATCTCATAATTAATCTCCAGCTGATGTAGTTTTTGTGCTAAAAATGTTTTCATCAATAAAAGAAAATTGTGTCTTTATATTGAGATACTCTGCAGTTTCTGAATAATATTTATCATAATATTCGAGTAACAAAATTCCTATCGTTGGGCCCAACTATGGTTGAAGGGTAGAGCGAGGTTGAATCCTGCTGATGGCATAGATGTTTGTAGCCGTTCGGAATCGGCTTTAAGCAGTAGTTTAGGCAGTCTTATTAGCCCTTTTAGCAAAACAATAGACAGTAGCGCTCCAAACAAAACAAAACCTATCGTTGAATTAATATTAAAAAGACATATTTAAATGTATATATAAAATTTGAAAGTTGATGCTAAAAATGATTTTAAGTGAAAAAAGTTCGATGATATTGAAATAGGCAGTAGTTTCTGAATAATAATTATAATCTTCGACTAACAAAAAATTTTCAAAATATGCGTTCCCAATTAAAATTTGTTTCCTAGTTTATAAAAAATTTACATTTTAGTGCAAAATCTCTCTTAGAAGCTAGAAATTTTTATCCCTAGAACAATATTGTATTAAGTATGAGGAAGAGGCTGCAAAATTGATATCTGCCTACGGTGGTATATTTTGCCTCTGTTATCGGCACCAGAAATCCACCACTGTTTCACAGCCTTAGAAATAATAATCATAGTTTTGATTATAAGAGACTGATAATTAAATTAGAAGTGGTTTTATATCTGCTTCAGTTATATACTCTTCTCATCTTATAAGAGTTAAGATGGCTTCAAAGTAGTGTAAGGTGTGATTTTTAAAAGAGAAAGAACAGACTCATATTAAATCTTTCTTTATAAGTATTTAATGTTCTATTACTATACATAATCGTTTTATTTGTTTAGTACATTTTATCAATACTAATTTAGTAATTTTATAATTTAGTTTTAGCATTATAATTTTATTTAACTGGAAACATTTTAATGAGATATATAGTAATTTTGTATACCTATTATTTTTTATTAAAAATTTATATTTTACCTATTAAAGTTTTCATATATATTTTCATATTTATGCTATACTGATGACATTAAAATTTTATCATAATTTTGGAAATTCC
>JAGEOH010001690.1:0-14199 GCA_032207245.1 Pardosa pseudoannulata | reverse complement strand
ACACACTTTCAGAGAAGAAATTTTGAACTTTCAGTCGATACTTATCAAATATAAAAATTAAAAGGCACAGAAAATTTTATAAAACTACTACTTAAAAATGTTTCAAAATAGACATTTCGAAAAACTTGTGAGATTTAAATCAGGTGTATGTGATTCATTTCATATTTTTAGTCTAACATTTGGTATAACTAGCAGATTGGAATTTTGAAATGCCTAAAAAAGATGGGGTAACATCTTTATGCATTCCGTTTCACCAAGTGTGACTATAAAGTATACTTCAAAGAGTGATTAAAAACTAACCCTTTAAAATTTTTAATATTTTCGTTAACAGCGACAATTAAGTTGACAGTGATTTTTCTTCGGTCAATATGTCTTGTGCAGCATTCATTGAATTGAATCAAAAGTTGTAAAGAAATTTCGAACATAAAAACCCGTACCCAACTCACTTTCATTCTCTCATTCTTCACACAAGCACCTGCACGTAAAAATAAATAAAATAATCATTAATATCAAATTGATTACAAATATTGAATATATATGTTTTGTTTTGATTCATGAAGCAAGTATATCTAAACCTAAAATACATACAGCAAGTAAAAAAATTAGAATAATCGAAAAAATGCCTAAATAAATTTTTGAAATTTGTAAATTATAATCAGCTAATATTTAACAATAAAACATATAAATTATTTTTCACTCAATTAAACAAATAAAATGCTAAAATTTTGTAAGCCTACAATCTATTACCAGGTAACGGAATTTAATCACAATAAAATTATTAATAAATATGCTAAACTAAATAGAAAAAAATCATAAATTAAACTAATCACAAAAACAATAAAGATTTTTATATTTTTAAATTGCATGATACATTATAACAAGATAATTTACTTAAAAATAATTACAAGCATTTATATAGATTATTAAGCAACAGTTATAAAATTTTGTACATATATGTTAAAGTATAGTAAGTACATTATAAATATTTCATAAAATAAAATATAAAATATTTGGCTAGTTTTTTTTAAAACTACCATTGTTAAAGATTTTTTTAATAATATAAATCAATACATTATATCTTCTATCTATTTATCTATCTCTATCTATCTATCCATATCTCTATCTATCTATCTATCTATCTATATCTATCTATCTATCTATCTATATCTATCTATCTATCTATCTATATCTATCTATATCTATATCTCTATCTATCTCTATCTATCTCTATCTATCTCTATCTATCTCTATCTATCTCTATCTATCTCTATCTATCTCTATCTATCTATCTCTATCTATCTATCTCTATCTATCTATCTCTATCTATCTATCTCTATCTATCTATCTCTATCTATCTATCTATCTATCTCTATCTATCTATCTATCTATCTATCTATCTCTATCTATCTATCTCTATCTATCTATATCTCTATCTATCTCTATCTATCTATATCTCTATCTATCTATATCTATATCTATCTATCTCTATCTCTATCTCTATCTATCTATCTCTATCTATCTATCTCTATCTATCTATCTCTATCTATCTATCTCTATCTCTATCTCTATCTATCTCTATCTATCTCTATCTATCTCTATCTATCTCTCTATCTATCTCTCTATCTATCTCTATCTATCTCTCTATCTATCTCTCTATCTATCTCTCTATCTATCTCTATCTATCTCTATCTATCTCTCTATCTATCTCTCTATCTATCTCTATCTATCTATCTCTCTGTCTATCTCTATCTATCTCTATCTATCTATCTACCTATCTATCTATCTATATCTCTATCTATATCTATCTATATCTCTATCTATATCTCTATCTATCTATCTCTATCTCTATCTCTATCTCTATCTATCTATCTATATCTCTATCTATATCTCTATCTATCTATATCTCTATCTATCTCTATCTATCTCTATCTATCTCTATCTATCTCTATCTATATATCTATATCTCTATCTATCTCTATCTATATCTCTATCTATATCTATATCTCTATCTATATCTATCTATATCTCTATCTATCTCTATCTATATCTCTATCTATATCTCTATCTATCTCTATCTATATATCTATATCTCTATCTATATCTCTATCTATATCTCTATCTATATCTCTATCTATATCTCTATCTATATCTCTATCTATATCTCTCTCTCTATCTCTCTCTATCTCTCTATCTCTCTCTATCTCTCTATCTCTCTCTATCTCTATATCTCTCTATCTCTATCTATCTATCTATATATCTATCTATCTATCTATCTCTATCTCTATCTATCTCTATCTCTCTATCTATATCTCTATCTCTATATCTCTATCTCTATCTCTATATCTCTATATCTCTATCTCTATATCTCTATCTCTATATCTCTATCTCTATATCTCTATCTCTCTATCTCTCTCTCTATCTATCTCTATCTCTATCTATCTATCTATCTCTATCTATCTCTATCTATCTCTATCTCTCTATCTCTATCTATCTCTATGTATCTCTATCTATATCTCTATCTATATCTCTATTATAATTTATTTATCTATCTATATATTTCTATATTATCTATATTTATATATCTATATTATCTATATCTATCTATCGTCTATCTCTATCTATATATTTAATCTTATATATATTATTATATTATATTTCTATATTTATCTATCATTATTTTATCTATTATTTTTATATTATCTATGTTATGTTTCATTAATATATATATATATATATATATATAATATAGATTATATTTTTTTTTTTTTATGTTTTTTGTAATAAAAAAAGATGACATCATTTTTATTTTTTCTCATAATATCCAAATCATCTTAATTTACATTATTAAACAAAACAGGCTTTATATCGTAGACATTGTTAATATATGCTCTCTGCTCAGATAATTGTGAGCCGTATTATGCTAATATATTTATAAAAGAATATTAAAATCTTTTAAAATTAATCTACAATTTAAATTTGACATATAAATATAATTCAGTTATCTAATATAACAAAAATTATTTTATGATATATCACTTAAAAGATTTTAGTTATGGTAGTAAGTAATAAAAGGTAGACATATTAATATAGACAAAATGTAGTCAAATTATTAGATTTGCAAAGTTATCTATTTCTATAAACCCTGTCCATACAATTGAACTACCTAAACTTTTTAAAATAATACTATAAAAGTTATGAAATATAACAATTTCAGAATGCATGATGAATACACACATATATATATTATATACATGTGTATGCATATAAATATATATAATATATATATATATATATATATATATATATATATATAATATATATAGAATATATATATATATACAATGCATTTAAATGAATAATTTGTAATTTAGAAAATTGAAATATGCAAGATAAAGATATCTCGTAACTTATTGTGATTGTTAGTGAACTGTCTACTTTTTGCAACACGAGGACTAATAAGAATACAGAAAGCAGATTCAGAAAGGCTATGAATATCCAAAAACATATTCGAATCACGAATTTACCGAAAGAACATATCTATTAACCATCGTTTGGCACCAATTTTAACATAATATATTATGTTCCAAAAATGAAGATGAATATTTTGAAGCACTTTCAACATGCCTCAAGACTCGTTTCGAAGTTATAAGTTTTAAAAAGACCAGACGTTAATAATCATACTGTCATCCCGTATTAATGTCTAAGCATTAGACACTGAATGTAAGTTACCGTTCGACATTTCACGCAGAGTATTTTCTAGAGCGAAAAAAACGAGACGTGATTCGAACGAACAAACATTTTATTTTAGAACTTTAATTAACGACAGCGGTTCTCCAATCGCCTGCCGCTTCCTGCCAGAAATTAGAGAAAGTATTTGTCTGACGAAAATCACTCGCTCACGAGTCGCTGATTTTCAAAAAGCTCGGTAAGCATTACATTTTATTAGTTCGGATGGCAACATTAGACGTTAATATTAAATATTGGCTCCGAAAACGGATTTCTTCAAACTAACATTTGTTTTAAATTAAACATTCTGTTACACATGATTATGACAATGTGTTTTTTCAATACTGAAGTATAATTTTTTTTTAAACAGGAACCATTTTTGATTATTTTTTTATTTATTAGTATTTGTACTTATGTTTAGTTTTGTTAAAAATTATATTTGCTTAAGACAGTTTCATTTTTTCCAGAATTCGGTCAAAAAAATGTCACATTTTTTTTATGCATTTTTGTTCACTTTACATTTTTAATTAAAGATATGTTCTTAAAATTAACATTTCTAATATTTTTAAGCATTTATTATAGTTTTTTTCTTTCTATGAATGTGAAATGCTCCCAAACATGTATATTTCTTAAATATATTAAAATAATTCATATATTAGGAAATGCACATGTGATTGTTTATATAAAAATTATATGGAATAACTATATTATAATGGTCTGTTAAGATAATTATTTAAAATATTTGATATATATGTCATTACACATTTCTTTATAAACCATATTTTATTTTTCTTTCCATTAAATGCACGAAAGAGATGTCATTTGATAACAGTATAAAACGGAAGATATTGAATAGTTCTTGAATAAAAAAAAATATTTTTAGCGGATAATTTAAAAGAATAAATAAAAAATAAAGTTTTTTTTTCATTGCAGATTTACTGAACTTGCATGAATATTGTATCCTGTGTTACTTACATTATGATCCTGAATAAAAGAATATTATTGTTAACCCTTTGAAAATTTCATTTTTTTTCCAGAAATTCGGTAAAAAATACATTTTCTTATTGCATTTTTTTGTTATTTACATTGTAAAGATATGCTATTAAAATTAACATTTGTAATATTTTAATCATTTATTACAACTTTTTTTTTTCTATGAAAGTATCACAGAACTGAAGTTTACCTTTATCTCATCGTATCCAAGTATTTTTGGAATTCCAGTGAAAGCAATCTAGGAGGCGGATAGTATTATGGCAATTAATTTAAAAAAATGTCTTGCTTGACTGATTCCATCTGCACTATTATCAGAGTCACTATTATCCAGTTTATCTAGTAAACTTTCGCTACTATCATTTACAGATATTCAGTTTCTGATTCCGAGTCACAGTCGAATCACAAGAAATTAGCTCCATAAGCTGAATTATCCATTATTAAAAGTAAAAAATATATTATTCAATTCTTACATCAATAAAATTATCGGTTAGTAAATATAACCAGAAAGCTATACTGAATATACAACAATCTTTTTGATACAAAACTTGCGAAAAAATCTTTTGAACCAATCAGAGTAGAAAATACAATAAATTGAAACTATCACTTATGGACAACTATCGTCATCATACGAATAATTATTAAAATTGGAAAAAATAACGAAAAGTGCAAGCGAAATAGAAATCAGATTAGTACGACTTACCAAATCAGTAAAGGCCAAAAGCTGTTATTACAGGTAAAACAGGGAAGGGGTTAAAAACATGTAATTTTTGAACAGAACACCGGATAAAAGTGGTTTTAACAGTCCAAACTGGTCAAAAAGTCAGAAATAGATGTCTTAAAAATAATTTTAATGGTATTAATTTTAAATATTTAATGTCTTTTGTAATTAGAAGTGATTTAATAAGCTAAAAATAGTAGAATTAAACAAAATATTACACTAATAATTATGAGATTTAACATGCTTATACAGTATAAGAAGTTTGAATTTTAAAAATTACCGCACATGCAATTGTAAAAATGTAATAAAGTTGAATACACTTCCTGATGTGGTTAGCAATGAAGAAGGTTAAAGGCATTACAAAAATTGTTGATTTTACAATACATCTAATGAACTGTGCCAGTTATTCATCTATACAAATATTATTTCAAAGTTTGGAGTAATGAAAAATAATTAGAAAATCGTTTAGATTTAAGACAACTACAAATTCTTATGAACCCTTTTTAATTTAACATAAATTATATAATATAGCTTGTTAAATAAAAAAAAAAAACAATTTTTTTTAATTTGTTATTTTTTTTTTGCTGGTGTTATTTATATATGACATTTTTTTAAAAAAAACTTTTATCATATGCTAGTAAACTATGTTCCATTAAATTATTAATTTTTTGACCGAAATCGCTTTAAAATGACATATTTCTTTTTTATTGCCTATGAAATATATATATTAAATTAAAAAATGCATGTTTTCTCAAAATATTTTATATAGATTTTTAGCCTTTGCTAATTTGTAAGTATCATTAGAAACTAATTGATGATTTAACAAAATATTTCTTTTTAAAATAAATTCTATTGAATTACAGTTAGGTTTTTTATTAAATAATATAAAATATATACAAAAATTTAAGAAAATATAGGACTGACTAAAAATATATTAGAAATGCAGTTTATGTGATAGGGTTTGAAGCAGGATTCAAGGCAAAGTAATATCTTTAGAAATTCGTGTTTTTCTTTGCAAATATTTTTGCCATTTATCTTTTTAATAAATACACGATTCTTCGATTCTCTTTTTATGGGTTTTTTTTTAAAATAACGAGTATCGATATCAAATAAGTAGAACTTTTTTAGGACAATTATTGTATCCGATATTTTTATTCTTAACAAATTCAAACAAAATTAAAATTTAGTTTGTCTGGGGTTTTGTTTAGTATACATAGCATAAACGAGTCTATAACATGAAAATTTTAATATAATGATTCTGTTGTTTTCGGAGCGTAGCATTCCTATCAATTTTGCAACATGCCTAATTTGCAGTTTATTGAATCATTATCAAATTCATCGATGAGAAAAAAAACTTCTATATCAATATCATTATCTCAACTAAAATTGCTTTAGAATCTGAATCAGAATATACACTCTGTCAATCGCTGATCGTTTTCTAGCATTTTCTGATAAGAAAACAAAAATTAGCGGTAATCCACTTCAATACGGCAATTAAATTGATAACTAATGGTATCTGTTCAAAACGTAAATTAAACTAATACTGTTATGATTTATTTAAGAGCTTAAACATAAACAGGATGCGCTCATCGATAAAGAAGAAAAACACATGCCCGCGAAATATACAGAATTTGCTACATTTTGAGTTGCTAAATCGCGGGATGACATAGATTAAATGTTAAAATGCATTAAAAAACCGAAATAAAAAAAAATTTTTGAAGAAGTCAAATTTTTTAATTAAATATCTCATAATTTTTTTAGTACTTGAATTTATAATGTTTATGTTACTCTTTATTTTTCATAATATTATTTTTTTTTATTTAATCTTTTAATATAATATATAATAAAATATAGTAATTTGTGTGTTTAATTTATAAGCTCTGGAAATACAGGAACCATAATAATTTTTGATGAGTTAATAGGAAAAACCATAATCAAATCTTTAAAATGTTTTATATTTCTCATGTTTCTAAGTTATTCTTTATGCATCCTGATTAAAATATATAAGTGAACGAATAAAAAAGATTTTAATTATACGTCTTTTTTAATATTATCATTTCTTATTTAAATTATTTAAATCGTTAACTGTATACTTTTATAATTTAAGTATTAATAAAATTTTCTATTTACATTTACTTAAAAAATTTATATAAATATATAAATCTAATTTACAATCTTATTTTTGTTTAATTAAAATTTTACATATTAACAACAAATCTATTATAAAACAGAATCCTATATAACATAAATATCTAGTTTTATTTATATTAAAACTAAGATTATTCGTTTTTTTTTTTTTTAAAATAAAACAGTTTATAGAAAATTTATTTAAATTGCATTGACATATAAATTAAATATATTTTTTTTTTTTATCATTACTTTTGAAAAATAATAAATATCTATATTAATACGAACATATATATATTAAAAACTAATAAGGAAAAAATTGATTCCTTAAATATGAAATAAGCTTATAAGTATCTATTTATAAAAAAAAACAAATTTATATACTACCTTACAATTCTAAAATTAAAAATTTTACTAATGTATATAATGTACATGCTATGAGATATGTTAAAAAACAGAAAGATTATTCTTTTTGTGTATTATGAAAATTATACAACAATATATATAAAATTAATCTTTTTAATCCTTCTCTGTTTACTAAGAATTTGCCCATTTTTCACGATGAAAAGAAATTACTTCGAAACAACAGTAATAGCTTTAACCCATTAGCGCCCAGTGATCTATTTTTAGATCGCTAAACATAGCTTGGTAAACTCGCTTTTAGATGACCTTAAACCCACTCCACACATTCTATACTGCACAGGGGGCAAGACAAGGCATGCACCTGTTTACCAACAAGTGGTTTTCTTGTTTTGTTTATATCATTGATCTAAAGCGATAAGAGAAAGTTTGTATCGCCCTTTCGTTCCGCCGTTTTTCTACGTTTCTTAGCATAAACACTGAAAACAGCTAAGTAATAAGCGAAAGTTAAATTTTTTTGGCGATTTAATATCTTCATAGATGTAGCTATCAGAATATAAACCGATGTTATCTTAAAACAAATATAAATAGTAAAAATTAGTGTCAAAATACTGCTGATCTAGAAATAGATCACTGGGCGTTCGGGCGTTTTTTTTCCTGACCCTGGTAATATTACGTTTTTTCACCTTTAGATGAAAATATGAGTTGAAAAGTATTTAATAGCTTTCAGGATGCAGTTGATTATCTGTTTTCTGAACAAATTAAAGAGGATATTATTGCCATATCCACTGATGTAGATGAACTGACAGATGAAGAGAAAATAGATGATAAGTTACATGCTCCATTTGTAAATGATATTGTTGGTAAAATAGAAGTAATATCAAAAGATGAGTGTGATTAAATAGATTTACCTTCAACGTTTGAGAGGAAGCCTAAAATATTAAAAACAGAAAAGCCAAAAATTGTTTGGAAAAAAAACCCGAATTATACCAAATGGTCGGAATTAGGGGAAACTTATAAGAATAATATTTTGGCAATGGAAAATGATCTTGCAAATGCATCTTGCATCATTGCTTTGAAAAACTTTTTTCTGATGAAGTATATAACGTAATTTGGATGAGACTATTCTCTATGCTAAAAATGTCAAAAACGACCATGATTTAATTATCACTAAAGAAGATATAAAGATATTTATAGGGTTTTTGATATATTTTGGCTATCTTACTCTTTCAAGTGAAAGATATTATTGGAGTGATGTAGAAGATTTAGTGATAGGTCTTGTACAGGACTCTTTTAATAGAAATGCTTACCTAAAAATAAAGTCATATATTCATTTCCAAGACATTTCAAAAGCAGATGAACGTAAGAATGACAAATCAAGATAAAACTCCTTTTGGAGAGAATAAGAGGTAAAATATGGTACTGGTGTCTATTCACTCGAATAATTGATATGGCTGTAGTTAATGCAAGTATTCTGCACAGAAATGTTCATAAAGGTGATTCTATGCCCATGTAAGATTTTCGAAGAGCTGTTGCTGTAAAATATCTAAAATTGGGAATCGGAAAAAAAGTTTTGAAAGGTCGACCTTACAGTTTTCCTTCATCCTCAAAAGCTAATCTCAGTCATGATGTTCGCTTTTATAAAAGGGATCACATTATGGGACAAAATAAAAAAGAGGGAAAAAAGCTGTCGACTTGTAGGGTGCCAAGGAAGGCCCCTAACATATTGTGTGAAGTGCGATGAAACTTTATGCAAGAAGTGTTTCTTCAAATTCCACACTAAACTGTAGAAACATTGAAATTTTATTATTTTAAAATAATTAAACTTTACTAAGTACATTCTGTAATATTGTGAAATTCTGCATAAATAAACGTTTTTTAAAAGAAAATGCATTAGTTTTTATCTATTTGGTTCGATTTTACCACGTTATTGAAGTACTAATGATTGTTGTGTATTTGCTAAAATATATCCTCCGAACGCCCAGTGATCTATTTTTAGATCAGCATTTTAAAAAAAACTAAGGTACGTATTGATAAAATTCGATAATAATATTCATGTTGATGGTAAAAGACACCCAATTTATGAATTATATGTCAGTGCGTCAAAATAAAATAATTTGGGCGTTAATGGGTTATAAAATGATTTAAAGCATTCTTTTACACCCAAAATGTCTGCATGATTTCTTTTACAAAGAAAATTATACAGCCTCCAATTAATATTCATAATGTGTAGTACATATAATAGAAATATTTTATTGTTTTGTCTATATTGAATTAAAACATGTTGTTAGGATATTGAGCTTATAACAAGAAAAATTCAGTAGCTTATGATTAAGAAAGAATATGAAAATGAAAAACAAATTTGCTATAACATCACATCTTATTTGCACTCTTTTGAATTTGTACATTTAATTTCTATTGCAATTATTCGTATTTATTTGAATGTAGATTATCCTCCAATTCTTTAACATATACATTCATTTGACGCATTTCGAGTTTATAATGAAAATTAGAAAAATTTCTTTTTATTTCATCTGTTGTACTAACTTATCCATAAATAATTAATATATAATTTTATTTCTTTAAATGGTAAAATATAGAAATTTTCTATATTTTATATCTAATATAATTTGACGAGATCGTAATGTATAAAAAGATTTTATGAATTAGTTCTTCTTGCAATATTAAACAATAATAAACAGGAATGTACCCACAATATTGTCCGTTATCTGATATCGTTATAAATGGAACAAGCAATAACAACAGCAGAATGAAACATGAATGTTAATTGAAGTAAAAGTATTATTTGTTTATCGAGAATTCAAAATAAAATTCGAGAATATTTTTGAATAATTATTATTATTAATCAATATTATCTCATATTTTCATTTTTATTTATAATGTATAATTAAAACTTCTGAATGCTGTTAAATGTAATCGTTCATTCGTAAACTTAGTATGTAAAGATATTTATATAAGAAACGTCCGTAAACCTAGTGTTAACAGTTGCCTATTGTATACAGTTAATATTGCTAAAATATTATTTAGATAAAAAAAATTATACGTCAATCATCGATGAAAATTAAGACACCGGCGATTACAAATTTGAAATTGTTATATTGATAGTTTTCTCTATAGAATGCCGATTCATTAAAAATGAATAATGCACAATTATATGTATAGAAATGTTATATGTGAAGGTATATAAAAATGAAGAGACATAAGAAATATTCTTTTAAATTAATAATTTATTTAAATTATTTATTCACAACAAAACATGGCTTTAAAAATTGGAATAATACAAAGAAAAATATAGAATTCATACAGCAAAATATGTCAAGATGCTTTCAAATGTTACGTGTATTTTATAATGAATTAAAGATTAATAAATTAATTATGCTTTTTTTGCTAAAATTATTATTCTATAAATTATAATTTTTTATTTTCAAATATACATATCCATATCTATCTATTTCCTCTTTGAGTCATATGTCCCTGTCTTCACACGTTATAATAGGATGTTCGGTATTTAATAATAATTTTCACTTAAATTATATTTTAAGCTTTAAAAACCTGATATACATAAATGTTCATGATTTTACAATTTTTTCATTAAATGTACAGCTAATCTCAATTGGTCTCTAATATTGCCTAAGTTTTGAATTTCAAATCTGAAAAAAAAAATCTTAAAAGATAGATGAATTGCTGATAATGATATCCTTCAAATACATACAGTTTAACTAATTAAGAACGGTAGACTTAATTCCTTATTACACATCATTATTACACAAATTGCATGTAAATGACAAAAAATGCAATCATTTAAGTATAAGAAATTGTAGAAATTATTCAATTAATATTTATGTGCAATGTATGAATGGATTCAACACTGCCTCCGGTAGAAAAAGGAATATTATAAAACCGTTTCAATCCTATTTTCATATAACTAGGAAAGACTATAGATAATTAAAATCTTCAAATTTCCGTATCATTTGAAAAACCGAAATTCGTAGAAATTTCGTATTTTCCTTTTTATAATGATAATGATATTTTATAATAAAAACGAAGAACGGAATAAATGCCTAGCATAAAATTATTTCTAGTAGATTGATTTTAAGAAATGGAAACAGGTTTCTAAAAAATAACTTAAATGAAATATGAATATATTATTAATTTTATAGCTACAGGCTATGATTTTGAACAGCTGGTAACAATACTTTCTTTCAGTTTCTGAATACAGCATTCTCCTAATCAAATTTTCTTTCATAATCTTATAAATATTCGTTGAGAATTCCAAGCTTATACATTATCGAAAACGTGAAAAATTACAATACTTTGACGCTACTTAAAACTTTTGTTATAAATTGATACAAACTCTATTAATTTAGAGATTGATGCATGACAAAAATAATGCATTATCTATTTTGTACAATAACTTTTTAAATAGTCTACATATTAAAAGTCATCAGAATTCTTTGCCATGTTAAGAAATATTTACATATTTTAAATTTCCCTTATTATGTTTTTTGGTGAAATGGCATTTACACTTAACTCCATGAATCTAATTAGTATAATGATTATTTCAGCATTTCCTCGAAACAAGCAGGAATTTTCTGTATTGTAAAATTTTTCTTTATCTAAGTATTTCATTCTTGTACATGGATATTCTAGATATGTTTTTATTCTACATCTTCATCTTAATAGTATTGAATAATAATGCATGAAATTTCTGATTCGACTGTAAATGTTTTTTCCTTAATTAGTATGGGAAGTTAGAACGGGACACATACATTGATAATTAAATATTTTTAAAGATGTATTCTTATTTTTAAATGACATATACATATTAGTTATTTTACTTTGTAGGCTCTGGGGGAGTGCGATACAGATTCCATCTTAATTACTGGCCATGTATGGGTTCTTAAAACTTTTCACTTAAACATTAACACTTATAACACTTTTTCTAATGCAGCAACACTTTTAACACTTTTTCTAACGCAGTAGGCAATACAGCCATTATCCTAACGTCTATACAAGGCTGAGAAGCTGTTATATATTCATCACCACTCGATGATCACGTGTAACTTAAGGTATGCTTCGGACGCGAGTAATGTTACTCCCGCTGAGTTCTCGGAATTTAGAAGAGATACCATGCAAAAGACCCAAGGTTTGGCTTACCACCCCCCGAGTTATCGTTTGAGAACTTGGAGGATATTGTGACCACTAACATATTTTACATTCCCTAGTCACCTTTACCGAACACGGTAGATCTTCGGTCGGCTCCAGCTCGGAACCCGAAACCTTTCAGTTACGAGATTTTGACGATCATTTACCGACTGAGCTACCAGTATTCATCAATTAACACTAAAAATACCAACACATAATACGTACCTATTTCTACCATATCAGTCAAATGACCGGACTTTTTGTTTCTTGACTGAATATATGAAATATTAGTATAGAAAGGAAAAAAGAACAAATAATTATATTTAAACAAAATTTTATATTGTTAAATTTTTTATGTATTAAAAACTCAGAATTAGAATTTTTAATTCATTACCCATCGCATATTTTACATATACATTCCTGGTCATTTGACCGCTTATGTTATGTTTAGCTTTAAACTTTTTGAACATAACGGATTGGATGACAAACAGGGAACCATGAATCACAAGGACTTTATCTGTGGACTTTCACTGGCTTTAGTTTTTTGCGGAAGACACAGTTCCAGGTCCGTTCTTTAATTGTTACCAAATTTTCCAATTTCTGACTATTTATAATTACGTAGTGATTTCTCGGGTTACGACAAGGTTAAGGAAAATTAAAATGCTAGAGTTGATGATCGATGAATTTGATCTATGATTCTCGTATGATTGTATGACTATGATCTCTCGGTCTCCTAGTCTTTGGTAAGAATTAATTAGCGTCCTCTTTCTTCAAGCAGCAAAACCTACTGCACAACCTTTCTGCAGTGGGATATTTACGACAATAGGATGTTTTATCATGTTTTAATGCGCTTAATTCTGAGTATTTATAGCTAGAGAGTTCTTGCAGGACACTGCGCTGTGACACTGTGAAAAGAGTAATACGTTGTAATTTTTGTTGGATTGACTCTAAATATGTCTCGGGTGGTAGCACGGATAACTCAATGAAGAAAATATAGCTCCAGTCCTTGTACCTTAATCAGTACGACAATGCCGATGATGAGTTACGAGGAGTAATTCTAATAATACCATTACAGAAAGTGAGAGTTACACATTTTAAAATATTTTCTA
>JAGEOH010001689.1:0-10000 GCA_032207245.1 Pardosa pseudoannulata | reverse complement strand
AAAATCATAATCTTAATATGTCCTACATATCTAACTAATGAGTACCGTGAATAGGGAGCTTTAGTTCTCTGTTGGCACGCCACTCCCTCGTGTCAATATCAATGATTTTTAATTAGAGTGTGCAAGGTAATTAAATGTAACACGCATTCTTCTAGCGTAAAACTTTTCATTAACGGAACTTTCTCATTAACGGAATAATGTTGAAGGATAAAGATTCAATATTATTTCACCTATGGAACAGTGAGGATGCATATTTTGGTAATATTTTAAGATAATAATTTAGAATATTACAAAAATATATATTTCAATATTTTAGCTTAAAATATTACCAAATGGTACTGAAAAAATGTATAAATAATCATTAATTAGGTTACAAATATTTTTATTTAGATATTATGTACTAATAAACATTGACGCAGCCAGAATTTTTGTATGGGGTGGGCTTATTTTCAAATTAAGTGATCACGTGATATGTTTACGAAATATTTTTTGAGCTAAAAAAATTAAGTACTTCCCTTACCCACATTCAGTTTCCATATTGATAAAAAACCTTTTTATCAATAACCTTTTTTATAAAATAAAATACATTTTTTTTATAAAATAACCTTTTTTAAGTTATAGTTTCACATACGCGCATTTGTCTTAAAGATTTGAAAATCAGGGGTTAATAAAAACCGCTCGATGAAGTGGAGCCACTCGTACTACTTCAATAAACATTTTTTTTTATTTTGCTTTAAATTTCTTTCTTCCACCACAATTTGCTACTCAATAAAATATCTTTCGTAGGTTGTGTTGTTGTCACTTATGACTGGAGACGAGTCAACCCAGTCAGGAAAGGCATCGATATCATAACCGAGGGGTTAAGAGTTCGAGACTCGAACAAGCCACAGATCCAATATATCCCTTAATGATGGCTAGGGCACGTAAAATAGGTTCGTGGTCGCAATGTCTTCCAAGCTCCCCAATGAAAACAATAGACGCGGCAAGCCACGTCTGGGTTTGGTTTGGTTTGGAGTGCTACGGTCTATTTTTGCCACACGAGGGCTAATGAGACCAAGACCTACAGCTTAAACCTGATTTCGAACTGCTACGAACATCCATGCTACTGTGGGATTCGACCCCACGAACTGTGGTACCGAAGGCCAGCACCCTAACCAATCGGCCATTGCTCGGCAAGCCACGTCTGGGAGATCTTCTGCTTCTAAATTGCAAAGACACACTTTGTATGTGATGGCTTAGAGAGTACCTGTTGGAGCCTATATTCTGATCCCATAACAAAATGGCCAACAGATATCTGCTATTTGGTAACGGCGAATACTATAAAAAACAAGTGTAACCCGAATTTGATATAACAATGCCACACCTGATTACGGACACAAATCAGTTGATCACACTCAGAGATGCTCAGCGCAGTACACCAAATTTCTTCTCCTACCGCTACTTTTGGGGCTGACAAGCCCAGAATGTATAAACTGGTATGTGAGGATGGTTTAGGACGTACCATGCCAATACTCAATCTTTAGGGATGTTCACCAAATCCAGGCGCCGCTGGTCAGTCAGCGATCCAAACACTTCGAAAAAAAATTTCTAAGAAAATTGGGTACATTGCTACTATTGTTGAAATGTACTTGAATATCTCTTTATATATATATATATATATATATATATATATATATATATATATATATATATATATATATATATATATATATAATTACATTTTTAGGATGGGTTCGTACAGCTAGTAAATACATAAATTTAATAAATTATGCTTAGAAATTACTTTTTCGTTAGTTAAAAGTTTTTGGAGGGTGGAGGAGTGAGTTTTTTTAGTTCAAATAATATATACTACTGGTGTGGAACATGCTGTCACCATTAATTTATGCTGCAGACGTAAAAGCTACATAAAAGCTAGTTCTTGTATTAGTTAATATTTAATTCTATAGGTTACGACAACTGGAAATTTAAATAGAATCGTATTGCTGCTGTTATTGCAATATTAGTTTATTGTAACTTAATACTGATTGTTTTTCTTCATAATATAAACCACTTATTTACAAATACTTTTACTTTATTATTTTTATTTGAAATGATCTTTAAACGTGTTTATTAAAAAATTAACGTTTTAAGAAATTTATACCTTATATGAATACATGAATATTTTTTGTTGTAACATTTTTTCAAACAACGAATAAATTTCATAATTTGTTTCGTATTATTTCAATATAACGCTGATTGATTTACACGGCCTCCTTCATTTAATCCAATGTGAGCTGTAATAATAGAATTACATTGATGCTATGTTAGTTTGTCATATAGATACCGACACGTTAATTTAGAATTTTCGAGAAACACGATTTCGTCATCATGCAACAATACATTCTTCATCAATTTCATCATATATTAAATCAAGGACTCAATTACATTGGAAGGAAAAGGGGTCTGGACAACCGAAGGCTCCCCAAAATATTTTCAGCACATAAATTACAAGATTTTTAAAAAACACTATTCAAATTTGGATACATGTCTAGCCATCACTACAAGTTGAAAGATCGTTTTCAACCATGAAAAGAGTAAAAACGTTTCTTCACAATAGAACTGGTCACAAAAAGTTAACAAATAACTATAAATGCAAATGGATATTTGAGCAAGCTGGCCTTAAAAGCTAGAAGAATTAATTTACTATTATAAAACGGTAGTTAAGAAATTGCTCATTATGCTATACTGTTTTCAAATGTTGCTGTCATTCAACTATGTAATTTTGTAAAAGTTGAATTATACTCCAATATTTTCCAAGCAAATTTAGGCTTGATAAAAATTTGAAGTTACTTAGACTGACTGAACACAGATTAAATGTCTTATGTGTCACCTGGCACAAAGTAGAATGATGATAATAATAAAAATTAAAAGGCACAATGTGGTTGCAAATGTATTTTTAATATAAGAATGAAAGAACGTACAGCGTTGCTGATACTTTTTATTAAGTATTTATGAATACAAGCAAAACTATATAGGTATTTTTACTATTCATGTATGTATTGTAACGATCCGTTACATGACCCCAAAAAGAACGAGGAGACCAAAGGTGACCTTTCGTCCTGGACTCACGATTAGCCTCTAATAGAACCAGGTGGTCTAAGCACCTTAATTGAAAACTGTTCGTTGCCGGCTCCTCATCGTCTGGGCATTGTAACCTGTTGAATGGAACTTTGCTGTGTACATAATTGAGTGCACCTTGCCGCCCATTAGCGGTTACAAAAAGGCCATTAAGTTGGTTAAGTTGATGGATCTGAGAAAACTGTTTTTCGACCACATCTGGGAACAGTACAGCTGATCGGAGGCTTGGGAGTGACCACAAGATTACGTCACCCTGGTTCGGGAAGTTTCTCGAAGGACCGAGAAAAGAAGCGAGTGCGGGATATAAAAGAAGGGACAGGACTAGAACGGAGGCTTTTTGTTCTTCTCTCGAGGCTTCTACCTGCTAGAGCCTGGTCGCTCGAGAACCGCTCGTATCTCCGTGTCTGGAGTTTGTTTTTTTTTTTTAGAGACCGCCAGCGTCTCTGTTGCTAGATAGTCGACATTCGACTTGGGAATTCCTTTCCCGTTATCTGCTGATTGTTAGTTAACTTCTTGCATAGAAGTAGACAGCCGAGAGTGACTTTGCACTCTAATTTTGGATCGACTTGCATCCTGTGTTTTCTTCACGAATCCCAGCGTGATACGCACTCGGAACCTCCGAACTTGCTGTGAAAGCCAACCGTGCTAATCGACAGACGGAGTGATCGTGTCAGCATTAGTCCCGGCACTAATTAGTTTCCAACTCTTGTGATTGAAAGCCCTAGCCATACTGTTCCAGAATCCCACGCATCCTTGTGTGTGCATATTATCTCTGTACGAGATCCCTGAATGTTATCATCTACTGAATTTGTACATAGCTGTACATAGTTTATTCTATTGAATAAAATATTTAGTCAAGAATACCTAAAATTCTAGCCTGTTTCATTGAAGGCCTCGCCTACTTTATTTCCAGTACGTTACAGGCTAGTGGTATTCTAAAATCGGTGGCAGCGCTGTGACGGTAAACAGTGAAGGCTAGGTGAAGAAATTTTCGCGGGTGAAATTGTGCAGCCAGACATCAGATGAGAAATTTTGCGTTCCGAATCTGAACCTGCATTAGTGAGACTTTTTTGTGTGACCCTGTGATTTGAGAGTCAACAGTGAGACTTGGTGTCAACCGTATTACGACGACTCGGGACGAATGAAGCAAACATCAAAAATCGTGAGTAACCAATTCTGTTCTCTTGTATCGAACCAACAGTGTATTGAGTATAGGTTGTGCTAGGAATTTAGATAGGTAAATGGTGAAATGGGTAAATGATTAGTAAATGGTGTTGCATTGTGTTTAAATTAAAAGTAGATAAAGTGAAAGAAATCATAAATTGGTATACAAATATTTTTTTTAGAGTGATAGAAAATAAATTTCAAAGATAAGAATTATTGACTAAGGTGTATTAAAGTTTTGAATTAAGAGTAAAGTTGAATTAAGGAATTTTGTGTGATAGTACTGTGCATAAATTTGAATTTTAAAAGTGTGTATAAATTATAATTGTAATTGAATATTAATTGGAATTTAACTGTTCATAAATAAGATTTTTAAACTGTGTATCAATCAGAATATTTTATAATGATTATAATTCAGAATTTTGAAATTGCATAAATTGAAAATTTAAATTGTGTACGATGGTGTTTGATTTAAATTGTTTAATAAGATAAGGAAAATTAGTGTGTTGAGAACATTGCTTAAATTGAATATATTAGTTAATTAATAATCATAAGTTTGAACTTAAGAAAACTGTTAGCACATTATAAGAGAATATTGCAAGTATTTATTTTGTATTGAGTGCATTTGTGCTAGGAAAATTCATATTTTTTATTGTTTTGGTTTTCAAGTGATTATTATTGTGTGAATTTGAAATTTTGGAATTTGGGTCAAACGTTCTAATATCGAGTAATATTTGTATAGTGTTATTATTGTATTTCACGAATTGTTTGAGTAGTTAGTTGTTAGGATTTTATCTCACCATGAGTTATTTAAGTAAAGGGCGTAAGGCAGATCTCGTCGAGTTAGCCAAGGAAATTATAGGTGGAATAGACGAAACCTTGACTATGAATCAAATAAGGAAATTAATTGAGACATCGGAGGATTACGATCCAGCTTTTGTAGAAGGATGTCTAGATACTATTATTGAGGCCCGGTTAGAGAAAGAGCGCATAGAAAGGGCGGATCGCGATAGAGAAAGAGAAAGAGAGAACAGGCAAATAGAATTAGAGAGAGAAAGAGAGAACAGGCAAATAGAATTAGAGAGAGAAAGAGAGAACAGGCAAATAGAATTAGAGAGAGAAGAGAAGGAGAGACAAGAGAGGGATAATGAGAGAGCGTTCGAATTAGAAAAATTAAGATTAACCCAGGAACGTAGGAGCGCTAATGAACTGTTAGAGGTGCCAAGACCCTCAGGGGCATCTTTGCGGAACCGGATGCCACAATTTAATCCGGATGAGACGGACATAAATTTGTACCTTTGTCTTTTCGAAAGACAAGCAGAATACTTGAAAGTACCTGAAATTGAGATGGCAGGGGAACTTATTTCATTATTACCGCTTTCAGTGTCAAATATTATTTTAAGGGAAAAGGCAGAAGAAACGCGGGATTATAAATTTGTAAAGAAACTCCTCTTAGAACGCTATAAATTATCGGCGGAAGCCCTGAGGCAAAAATTTGTACAACATGTACGAAAATCAGGAAATCTATGGAAGGATTACCTTTTTGAGATACGCACCTATCTAGAAGGTTGGGTATCCAGTTTAGGAGTTACAACATATGAAGGTCTACTGGATTTAATGCTAGTAGACCAGCTAAAACGGAAAATGGGGAGCGAATTCAAGGAATTCCATCTCAAAGAATGGGAAAGTTTTGTTTCACCCGATATCGTAGCGGACTTAGGAGACAAGTATGAACTACTTAAGAAACCCGGGAAGTCCCAAACGCAAGGAAAAAAATTTCCGGATTCTCGCACCCCTGATTTTCGCAAGTTGTCAGTACCAATCAAGGCGGCAGAAAATATCAGACCCCCTCCCCAGGAAAAGGTCGAAATTAAGAATGAAAGGCCAAAAACGCCGAGAATGAATGAACTTAAACGTCGGGATTGGCGAAATAATAGAGAGTTCGAAATGAAAGGAACACTGATATTATTTGTTTCCAGTGTGGAGTCTCTGGGCACATTAGACCTGATTGCCCGGAATTAAAACGCAAGGAAGAATTAAATGCTATCAATACGGGAAGGGAGGTAGTAGATCCGCTAGCACCCTATGTTAGTTTGGGCACTGTAAACAATAAAACGTGTGAAATTTTAAGAGACAGTGGGGCTAGCTATGACGTCGTTTGCAGACGATATGTTAGGCCGCAAGATTTTACAGGCGACACGGTATGGGTCACTCAGCCCTTGGATACTCACGCTATAAATTTACCGGTGGCAAGAGTTTCATTATGCACTACATATGGCAATATCGATACAAAGGCTTGCGTCATCTCTGATTTCTCGAATCAACAAAGATATATTTTGGGAAATGTGACGGCCGCATTATTGGAAGAGAAAAACCGAGAGAGTACTAAACAGGTTAATGCGATTACTAGGTTGCAGTCGAAAGCCCTCGAGGCAAACGGGAGCTCCGATGGGGACGGATTTAACACCCCCTAAGCGCAGAAGAGGGACCCGCATTGTGACAAGACACGAGCGAAGAAACTGAATATGAGCTTCCGATTGTCAACTTGACCGACGCAGAACGGGGTCTTGTGAATATAAACCCAGAGAAATTTGCGGTCAGCCAGGATAATTGCTCTGAGACTAGGGAAGTGAAGGAACTATTAGTAACTGTACCCGATGGAGTTGCGCATAAAGGTTTCGTACTGAAGAATGAATTGTTAGGCAAAATTCAGGTAAACCATTTAGGAGAGGAAAAATGTGTTTTGGTCGTACCGAAAGGATTACGGGAGAAAAGTTTGGCTCTTTGCCACGAAGATGCTGGAGCTCACGCAGGCGTAACTAAATCGAAACAACGCCTCGCTAAATTGTTTTATTGGCCGAAATGTTATCAAGATATGGAAACGCATGTTAAGTCGTGCCAGCCTTGTCAACTAGTAGGGAATGCTATTGATACAAAGAAAGCGCCTATGCGATTAACTCCGATAATTAGTGAACCTTTCACTAAAATTAATATAGATGCTTGTGGGCCGTCACCCGAATCGAAAAATGGGAACCGGTATATAATCACCGCGATAGGCCTGGCTTTTAAATACCCCAAAGCGATGCCAGTGCCAAATATAGGGTCGGTAGCGGTCACTGATGCGCTTTTACAGATTTTCAAGCATCTAGGTTTTCCGCGCGAAGTTCAATGTGATGATGGCTCTTCGTTTACAAGCCACCTCACAACGGAATTTTTCAAACGGTTTGAAATGACAGCTGGTGCTGCAACAGATAGCTACTGTGTGGTACACAAACCCGGCACACATAATACTAATGCAGATGCATTAAGCCGCTGCATCACGTGAAATGTAGTAAGAGATATAACTTGTATATACTTGCATATTGTCTTTTGTGTTTGTAATTATTTAATATTATAATTTAGTGTATTAAGCCAGAAATATAGTTAGTGATATTTTGTATTATACTGTATATTAAGTATCTGAATGACTGTTGGTTCCTTACGAGGAAGATCAGAGTTGCAGTTCTCCACGAGAATTGTCAGCATAATCGAGATCCACCCTGTGGAAAATTCTTATGTGAGGGGGGGTGTAACGATCCGTTACATGACCCCGAAAAGAACGAGGAGACCAAAGGTGACCTTTCGTCCTGGACTCACGATTAGCCTCTAATAGAACCAGGTGGTCTAAGCACCTTAATTGAAAACTGTTCGTTGCCGGCTCCTCTACGTCTGGGCATTGTAACCTGTTGAATGGAACTTTGCTGTGTACATAATTGAGTGCACCTTGCCACCCATTAGAGGTTACAAAAAGACCATTAAGTTGGTTAAGTTGATGGATCTGAGAAAACTGTTTTCCGACCACATCTGGGAACAGTACAGCTGATCGAAGGCTTGGGAGTGACCACAAGATTACGTCACCCAGGTTCGGGAAGTTTCTCGAAGGACCGAGAAAAGAAGCGAGTGCGGGATATAAAAGAAGGGACAGGAGTAGAACGGAGGCTTTTTGTTCTTCTCTCGAGGCTTCTACCTGCTAGAGCCTGGTCGCTCGAGGACCGCTCGTATCTCCGTGTCTGGAGTTTGTTTTTTTTAGAGACCGCCAGCGTCTCTGTTGCTAGATAGTCGACATTCGACTTGGGAATTCCTTTCCCGTTATCTGCTGATTGTTAGTTAACTTCTTGCATAGAAGTAGACAGCCGAGAGTGACTTTGCACTCTAATTTTGGATCAACTTGCATCCTGTGTTTTCTTCCCGAATCCCAGCGTGATACGCACTCGGAACCTCCGAACTTGCTGTGAAAGCCAACCGTTCAAATCGACAGACGAAGTGATCGTGTCAGAATTAGTCCCAGCACTAATTAGTTTCCAACTCTTGTGATTGAAAAGCCCTAGCCATACTGTTCCGGAATCCCACGCATCCTTGTGTGTGCATATTATCTCTGTGCGAGATCCCTGAATGTTATCATCTACTGAATTTGTACATAGCTGTACATAGTTTATTCTATTGAATAAAATATTTAGTCAAGAATACCTAAAATTCTAGCCTGTTTCATTGAAGGCCTCGCCTACTTTATTTCCAGTACGTTACAATATATACATATATATACATATATATATATGCATATATATATACATATATATATATACATATATATATACATATATATACATATATATATATATATACATATATATAGATACATATATATATATATATATATATATATATATATATACACACATATATACATATATATATACATATATATATATATATATACATATATATATATACATATATATATACATATATATATACATATATATATACATATATATACATATATATATATACATATATATATATACATATATATACATATATATATATATATATATATATATATATATATATATATATATATATATATATATATATATATATATATATATATATATATATATATATATAATATAATGTACCCGACTGGTGGTAGCAGTCGAGGGCAGAAGGAGATATTGTTTTAGACAAAGACCTTTATAAACAGAACTGAACGTTGGGTGAACGAGTTCCCACTTCATTATATTAAGGGGAGAAACTGAGAAATCAGCTAACATGATGTTCTAAGTAAAAGGCTGAGTAAACATCTGCTTTAAATATCGGTCGAAATCTAAGAGAAAATCTCACTCAAAATCTGTTTCCGATAGTGGCTATCTAGTTTTTGTTCTGCAATTTCCCAAATTGGCCGCTAGGACATTATAATTTTTTAATTGGTTAGACCCCCTTCCCTGAGGATGTGAATTGTAACCCCATTAATCAGTGCATAGCATTCTACCAATAGATTGCCAAGATGCATGTAGCATTATGGCAAGTAGTGTTTTGCCCTCTGTTTTGACCATTTCTATTTTTATCAGTTAATTTAGTAGTGAAAAAATTGCACACTAATTAATTATTGATACTGTCTCGCAGTTATATGATTATAATAGAAAGTTTACATTCTGAATATCATATAGAAAGTTTTACAAATAAAAAAAGGAACCTCGATTTCCTTTAAGTTCTATTTGAGATTATTAAACATACATATCCATACATTTGGATAAATTTTCGGAGCAATAAAAATCTAATTAAAGTCTTCATTTATTAAATTGCTATTAGACATATTTATCCACTTCAGATCTTGAAAAATTCAGCCTTGCAAAGCGAAATAAATTTCTGCATTGTGTGGAAGAAGATTAAACATTCA
>JAGEOH010001688.1:0-14294 GCA_032207245.1 Pardosa pseudoannulata | reverse complement strand
AACTTTTTGCGGATACCACGTGGGATACGGGAAATAATTAAAACTTTTGACGAGGGATATATTTGGAATTTAGAAAATTCTTCAAACTTTGGTCGATATATTTGGAACTTAGAAAAATTTTGTAACTTTTTTGTGGAAACCACGAGGGATATAGTTTGGATACGGGAAATAATTAAAACTTTTGACGAGGGATACAGAAAATATGTGAAATTTTTTTTGGACATATTCGACACTTAGAAAATATTTTGTAGCTTTTAGCGGATACCACGAGGGATATATTCGGGACTTAGATTTTTTTTAAGAGTTTTCTTGGACGCCACAAGGGATATATTCGGGACTTAGAAAATGTTTGTAACTTTTTGTGGAAACCACGAGGGATATATTCTGAGTAAAATTTTCTGAAACGATATTTCATTTCTATTGATTTTCGTTAACGAAACGTGTTTGAGCTTGTTGGAACTTAGAAATTTCTTTAAACTTTTGCAGATACCACGAGGAATATATTTGGAACTTAGAAAATTCTTCAAACTTTTGTGGATATATTCGACACTTAGAAAATTTTTGTAATTTTTTGTGGAAACCACGAGGGATATATTCGGTACTTAGAATTTTTTTTTTTTAGAAAGTTTTTCTTGGACGCCACAAGGAATATATTCGACACTTAAAAAATTCTTTAAACTTTTGCAGATACTATGAGGGATATATTTGGAACTTAGAAAATTCTTTAAACTTTTGCGTATACGACTTGAGATATAATCGGGACTAAGAAAATGTTTGAAACTTTGGTGGATACCCGAGGGATATATTGCACACTTAGAAAATTTTTACAAGTCTTTGTGTATACCACGAGGGACATATTAGGGACTTGGAATATTTTTTAAACTTTATTTATTTTCAGTTCATTCATTTATTATTTCCGTTTACGAAACGTGTTTGAACTTAAATTTAATTTCCTTTTTTTATTTCAAGTTCGGAGATTTATATTTTTTAACTTAAATTATTTTTATATTTTTAAAACTGAATTTTATTTTATACTTTAATTTCGGAAATTTATAATTTTAAAACTTAAATTATTTTTATATATTAATTTCGGAGATTAATAGTGGATACCACGAGGAATATATTCGGGACTTGGATAATTTTCAAACATTTCATGGAAACCACGAATAATATATTTGACACTTAGAAAATTTCTAAACTTTATATAATTTTAATTTATTCACTTATTATATTCGTTTACGAAACTTTTATTTTCGGAAATATGATTTTTTAATACTTAAATTTAATTAATTTCATTTGCGAATAATTTTCTTTTTGCAATTAAAATTATTTTAGATTTCATGTTTAAAATTTATTTTATTTTCTGATTTTGGAGGTATTTTTTTCAAACTAAAAATTTTTATTTTTTTATTTTTTTAGTTTAATTTTATATTTCATAATTATTCGTATCTTAAAGATTACGAAAACAAGTGGTGGTTGCGATATTCGTAAAATTTAAACTATTTTTATATTTTAATTTCGGAGATTAATATTTATAAATCAGAAATTTATTTTTTTTTTAAACTTGAATTTATTTTTTATGTTTAGATTTTTTATTTAAAATTAATTTATATTTTAATTTCGGATGGTAATATTTATAAATTGGAAATTTATAACTTTAAAACTTAAACTTATTTTTTTGTTTTACTACTTCGGAGATTAATGTTTTATATTTAGATTTCATATTTAAAATTAATTTACATTTTAATTTTTTTTTATTTATTTTTCAAATTTAGATTTATCTTATATATTTTTTTTTAAATTTATTTTTTTATATTGGATAATTATTCGAATCTTAAAGTTTACGAATTCACACGTTGGTGGAGGCATTCGAAATCCAGTCTCAGCTTGTCGTACACCTGTTGAGTGAGAAGTCTCGACTCGTGGTACACATTCCTAGTGCAATCGGTTAACTTCATAACCCACCACATGGAACGGGATCTCAGTTTGTGGTCGTACACGGCGGAGGCAAGAAGATATGCATACAAAAAGCATTAACTAAAGCAGCAGGCATAAGAAAAAAAAGTCGTCAAGTAAGCAGCAATATATAACAATTAGTGCATTAGTAAATAAGTACAGTTAGTAAATTTTTGTGCCCTCTGAAATTTATTTTATATTTTTTAAAACTTTATTTTTTATATCACAACATGTATTTATGTTTTATGTTTAGATTTTATATTTAAAATTTATTTCATATTCTAATTTTGGAGATTTTTTTTCAAACTAAAATTTATTTTCATATTAATAATTAATCGAATCTTAAAGTTTAGGAACGCACATGGTGGTGGTGGTGGTATTCGATTAGTATATAATAAAAGATTTATATGTGACGATTTTTCAACATTACCATACGGCTACTGATAAAATTTTAACAAAATGAATTATATTTTTTTTATTAAATTACATTTGTATTTTATAAAATGTTAACTCTTAATATTTTTTTTTGGAATTGTATACTTTTATCTTTATTCCCCCCTCATAACACTACTTGATATATAAATATTAGAGACATATTCGTCACAAGCTCAGTTTTCAATTATTTGCTGAGTATGTCACTCCTTAAAATGGTTCATCCCTCAACCTGTATGATCAGTGGTCCAACGGGTTCTGGTAAAACTGTATTTGTAAAGAATCTCATAGAGTGCAAGATGTTCGATCCTATGCCTAAGAATATCTTATATTGTTACGGAGCTTACCAACCTCTTTTTGATAGTCTTAAAAATGTGGAGTTTATTGAAGGACTGCCTTCTAACATTAATTCTCTTCAAAATGCTCTTGTTATCGTAGACGATTTAATGAGTGAGGTGAGTGGTGATTCCCGTATAGGTAAACTTTTCACGAAAGGTAGCCATCATAGGAATTTGTCCGTTATATTTATAGTACAAAAATCTTTTTCATCAAGGTAAAGAAATGCGAACCATTCACTTAAATTCTCAGTATTTGGTTCTGTATAAAAACCCCAGAGATAAAAGTCAAATTATGCATTTAGCTAGACAGATGTTTCCTGGAAAATCTAAAGCTCTTCAAGAAATATTCCAGGACGCGACGACTCCCGCTTATGGATATTTGTTCATAGATTTGAGACCGGAAACGGAGGAAAGTGTGCGCCTGCGCACTGGTATTTTCCCAGGAGATAAATGTTACGTGTACGAACCTCGTTAGTCATTAGCACTTTAGTCTTTTTAGGAGTAGCATGTCTGTGGCAGTCGTCGAATTAGAGGGGTTTCAATTACTCCCTCATACCTACATCGTAAAAGAATTGGCTTTTTACGACGTATCTCGAAATTATCACGGACGGTGGTCATTTCTTCCTCCCTGTCCTTGGGAACATTTATCGGCTAAAAAGAAAAAAACATACGCATGGTTGACGCGAAACTGTCATGGATTAAGTTGGGAAAGCGGAGAACTACCTTACTCGGCGTTGCGTCCCATTCTCAAGATGTTATTTGCTTCTTATGCAAATATTTACATAAAAGGTTTAGAGAAAACAATGTTTTTAAAGAAGTTCACATGTAATAATATATTGGATTTAAATAATTTCGGTTGCCCTAAAGTAAAAAACTTAGAAATAAATTTTAGAGTATCGTGCCCTGATCATTCATCAAGTTTTCCTCACTGTGCCCTAACAAAAGCGGCGGCTTACGCTTCCTTTATAAAAGACAAACTTTCTTGAATAAGGTTCATTTGTACCCAGAATGTCTTCTCACGCGGACGTCGAACATCTCAAGATATTGAGTAAATGTAAACAGAAAGGTGCTTTACTCCGTAAATGTCCTAACAGTTTGATCAAAAGAGTTTGTGAATGTGCCCTTAATGTATTAAAAGGACACGTCCCCCTAAGCAAGCGTCAGAAGCATCAGCTTTCTCCGTATAAAAGGACATTGCGTCGATTAGGTGACAAAAAAGTTCCGTTATTCAAGAAGCGTAGACTTCTCGTACAAAAAGGAGACGGATTTTTATCGATACTAATTCCTGCTGCTGTTTCTGTACTCAGTACTTTAATAAATGGAGTTCGCTCGTAAACTTCTACTTGTGCCTGCAGACCGAGAACAACAGTTCGAGGAAGAACATTTATCTGATTTGGATAAACAACTGCAAGTCATCCTAAAAGAAAAGTTAGCTAAGGATGAGAAAGCCAAGAGGTATTTACAAGTTCTTCAAAAATTTGTGACTTTTCCTACGCTTAAATCTCCGGAATCTACGAACGTTCAGCCCGAAATAAATGTAGAACAAGAAATAGTTTCATCGGCTCCTGTGAAATATAAAAATCAAGCAAAGAAGATGTTGGAGTTTTTGCAACACCATAAACAAGTGATTTCCTGGACTCCTACGAAAGAATTAATTGTGAAAGAGACAGTTATTCCTAAAACCAATATTATAAATTTGGTTCATTTTTTACTAAGGAACCAACAGAAATATCCGTTAGGATATGATGAATTTAAAAATGTACTTCACGAAATAGAATTTCCTCCTGAATTTGTAAAAAATAAATATTTAAAATCTGTACAAACCAGAAAATCTGTAAAACCAAGAAAAACTTTGTATGCTAAACCAAAGAATGGTAAAAAGGAAAATCCTGTGTGGTTAAAGCTTTAATAAAAATTTTTTGTACTCTGTTTCTCATGTCTTCCTTTATGATTTTGTAATTTTATTTTTGATATTGTTTTTTATTTTCTTGATATAAATTAAGATTATTACTTCTATTTTTAAAAGATATTGACAAATACAGTTTTTTGTTAAAAAAATTTTTATTGTTTGAAAATCATGTGTACACCATATTTTTTCTTTACAAACTGATACATGCGAAAATCATTTCTTTGACCATTTAGGTGATACAAAATATAATTCATACAATAACCTTGACTTCGTTTTACAAGAAAATAAATAAAATAAGGCCCGCATACATTAGAAGTTGGACTTTGAAAACAGAGTTTATTCCATGACACATTTGGATAGTTCTTCACGAATCTTGTAATATTCTTTCCGTAAGCTGTGGGGGGTAATCCATAGGAATCAAAAAATTCTAGAGTTTCAGTGTCTTCAATAAAGATGGCTAACCAGTGACTTCCGGGTTCATCATGTTTATCCGTATTAATCACAATTGCTGCAGGATGATTATAAACTTTGGGTATTTTATCAGATGGATATACACCTGCAAAGTATTTTGCAGTACAGGGGTCGCGGGACAGTAGTTTATGAATGACTGTAGAATTCATCAGTTTCCAAAATCATACAATATATTTCGAGCTTTGTTAATTTCGATCAGATTTTCAAATTCAGCATACACTAGTAAGGAAATGGTCTGTACTAACGGAACGCTAAACTTGAGTTCCAGTCTTAAATTGCTGTGGCGTACTAGATTCAGATGAGATCCGTCACATAAATCAGGAGACAGGTCAAAATGAAACAGACAATAACCATTTGGAAATTCGGAGCGGGAAAGATAAAGTCCTCGGTCTTCTGCGGTCATGAATAAATTCTGGTAAGCTCGAATAAAATTATTTTTATCAAAATCAGGTTGCAACGGATTATGGGGCATGGGTTGTCCGTCCAAGTAAACTCCCATGAAATTAATATGATTGTGCTTAAACTCAAAAGGAGACTTTTTATAATTTCCATTGAATGCATCATTATCAATACATGCAATAACCAATCTTTTGGGCATTTGGCCTGTAAAAATATTATCTTGAACAAAACTCATATTGCCTTGAGGAACAGAATACACTTTGCAAATTACTCTGTTGATTGGATATTTGGCTGTTGTTTTTTCCAAGCTTTTAGCATGTCCAAGAACGACCCCTGGACTGACTTTGACTTTCCTAACGAATAGAGATACATGTTCTAGCTTAACTTTAAAGTTTCCATCTCCCAATAAACAAAATTCGGGTTTACTTCGAATCAGCTTAATTTTCATATCCACCATATTCAGTAAAAGTCGATCTTGGTGAAATAAATCAATATGCAAACGCCCCACCATATCTACCAAAGCACTCAATTGAAACATTTCTGCTCTTTTATTGAAACCTTCGTTAGGATTGGGGTCTTTTGTATCATAGACATTCAGTCGTCCCGCTGTATCTTTAAAAAACAATTCCGACGAAAGCTGAGATGTTTTAGTATCAAATCCATGATTGAGTAATGTTTCGATCATGGCTCGATAAGGATAAGTATTATTGCTGGAAGACACGAGTCTCTCGTTCAAGCTGACATCTACTTGCGAGAATAGGGAATGTAAAAATAAATTCACGGGTCCCACTTTATCCTCTTTTACCAAAGGCGTTCCATTTCCTTTCACTATTTTCACTTTCACATACAACTGTGTCTGAGACAAATCGAGATAATCTTCTCCGCTTCCAGAAATATTAAATTCTACAGGGCTACCATCGGATAAATTAGCCACTGGATGAAATTCAGTCCACTGGCCTTTTTCGATGACGGTTTGAGTGGGAGGTAAAGTAAAGAGATTGAGTTCTGATTTTGCACATTCTGGAGAATCTTTTAACAGGAAAGCCATGATTAAGAATCGAAAATATCACGTCCTTGCACCTTCCGTATCTTTGAACGAATGACGTGTTTAGAGGTTTTGCGCTTCCTTTTAAACCTTCCGTGGCCTATCATCTCGTCCGCTTTCTTTAAGGCTTTTCTTGCCAATAATTTCCCTGCTTCTTTAGATCTAGTTTTTAATGAAGATTTTAAATTTTCCCCTGATAACACATCATTAGCTATCAGTGTTCCAGTTTTTAAAGCTTCTTTCCCTACTGCTTTAGCACCACTTTTTAAAAAAGGCAGAGCGCTACGGAAAAGTTTTGCAAAAAAACCACCAATTCCGTATCCTTTTTGTAATGAAATACCTTGATAGTAGGGCATGCCATTTCCGGTCTGCCCCACATAATAATCCTCAAACGATTTCGTACAGCAAGTGTAAGGAACAAGCATGGTTCACGTTTGTTTCACAAATGAATTAAAAAACTCTGCGACTCGATTATTTATACAATTTGTCTCAAGCGAAAATGAAGCACTAGGTATACTTTGCCTCTTTCGAAAGGTACAAATTCTCCCGAGTGCAATCGAATATCAATTTGTATGGTTTGGAAATGCTGTCGTGTAACAGGTAAGTAATGGGGCCTCGTGTAATGAGCATGTACCATTTCACCATCTTTTCCTTCTACTTTCACTATTTTGAGGAGGGGGTGCTTGTACATCTCCCACAATTTGAGGATCCACGAGATCACAATATACATAGAGTACGGGAAAAGAAGCGTTAGGATCTGCGACGAAGGGACTTTGTACAGTTCCTTTGTATTCTCCGGGATAAAAACCTAAGAGCTCGGAAATTCCTTCGTGAAGAACGACTTTACAATTCTCTTTCGTTTTAATCGTGACTCTTTTCGCTACCGGGTGATAGGAAAACTCAATTTTGTTTTTATGTGAGGATAAAGTCATTGCTTTTAATAAATCGGGGACAGTTTCATAGCAACCAACGGGAATGCGACGACCCTGCAAAATATCATTATCCAACTGAAAACCAAACAAATTATTTTCTTTCTGGATATTATACCAAGTATGGGGATAAATAATATCCACTAAACTCACTTCCCATTGTCCCTGATTTATATCAATGGGTGAAGGTAACTGAGTAGTAAAATGGGATATTTTATTCTCGGGGAAAAAATGTTTAGAGCTGTCACTGATGAGTGTCACGTAAAACGACATCTTGGCAACTGATATATGATGTAGATTTCATATCCTTTTTATATCCTGCACCCACCTATTAAATTTGTCTGGATACCCCTGAAATTTCACAAAGTATTCCGTTTTTCCGGAAATTTTTCTCGTTTTCAATACTTTCTCTACAGGATAATATCCCGAATCGGCTACTTTTTGCAGTTCCTGCTCATAAAACGTACCTTTAATCCCTTCTCCTGCTAAATCCTTTAACTTATAAACTACCGGATGTCTTTGTAAAATCTTATCCACAGTAAATATTTCTCGCGTCCAGTTTTGCTCGTACCCTTTTTCAAAGCGCAACTTTTCTTTACTAATTCGCACTGTATCTCCTATTTTTAATTTCGACTGGTTAACTAATTTCAATGGCATAGTCTGTCCGTACAAAGTATTCCAAACATCCTGTTGATTTTCTACATTAACAGAAGCTGGTTCCCTTCGAATGCTTCGATGCCAAGTATGATTATAACTATGCAAGAATTTATCTATTACGTCAATATAGCGCTTGGTATTCATTTCAGTAAAATATTTCCACATTTTTGTTTTCAGTGTGCGATTAAAACGTTCTACTACCGATGCTTTGGTATCATTATGAGTCGTGAAGAAATAAACATTATTCTTTTTTAAAAAAGACTGAAAAATTTTATTCGTAAATTCTTTTCCTGCATCCGTTTGTAAATTTTCAGGTATTCGTTTCTTAAATATTTTTTCAAAAGCTGAAACTATCGTATTAGACTTTTTATCCTTCAAAGGTACGGCCCACGCGTACTTTGATAAGATATCAATACATGTCAATAAGTACTTATACCCATCATTGTGAGAAGCTAGAGATTGCATATCCACCAAGTCTGCCTGAAATTGTTCATCTAAACCACCAACAATTACTCTATTTCTAGGAAATTTTTTTCTCAAAGGTTTATGTAAAGTATAAGAATCTTTCGTTTGTAACCATTTCTTAATGTTTCTTACTTTTACTTTCCCTTTTAAAACCCTATGCAAAGCATTGATACCCCCAAAACTAGCTGGATGTTCAGGATTCCTATACGTTCTAGATAAAAGTTTTTTCATTGCTAGAGAGAGAGAAAAATATACACGTCCAGATACTACAGAATATTCACTAATAATAAAATTCACTTAAGCTAACAGATATTTATACTTAATACCCAACCAATAACTATTTCATTAAAAAGAAAAAGTGCAATATATGCAATCATCATAAATTTAAAAAAAAATAAATAAAATAGCAAAACATAGAAACATACAAAACAAATATAGACAAAACAATAAATTTTATTATTCAGTAATCCTCAGTTCAGTAAAATCACAGTCTTTATCACCAGCATACTTACTTTGAATGAATACAATCATGTCTTTTATGTCTACAACATCAAAAAATTCCGCGAACACTGTATCAATGTCATGCCTTATATACTTTTTAACAAAATCTTTAGCAACAGCAAGCATATCGATATTACACAGTGCACGTTCAAAATACGTATCAAATTTAATTACACGACCATTCATGCAATCGTGCATAACATGGGTAGCATCGTAATCATAAAAGTCTGAATAGTCCAAAAATTCATCCATTTTTGGAGATAAAGCTTTTAGTAAACACATACCCAATGAATTTTGTAACTCTCTATGTCCAACAAAGTTTTCATATTCATTATACTGTGTATCCTGCTTGATAGCACTAAGTTCTTTTTGTATGGCATCGAATAAATCGTATCTAATGAGACCGTTTTTGACCTCATTAATAATATCGGGTATATGCATGCGAAGAGTCTTAAACTGATCTTGATTTATCTTTACAAACTGAGGTAGGAATACATAGCTCAAGTTTTTTCTCTGGTATATACGCTGGAAGGCAAAAACAACTTCATCGTCTATGTTTTGTCTTGAGACACAAAGGTCATTTTCGACGATAACTGGAGATACCTTAGGATTTTCAGCTATTTCGTTTGCTCGCTCACAAAATGATAGCCAAACTCCTGGGTTTACACATACTCCTTCTCTTGTAGGACGAAAATAACCTTCGAGACAGACATATTTCCTTATATGAATCCTTGTCTGTCCCATAAACAAGGAATATGTGACGAAGCAATCGTCACCCAAAGAAATGACGTTAGGAGGAGCACAACCACGCTTGAACATCGAGCAGGAATCAGCAGCAACCGCCATTTCAGTGTCTGCAGTTCTTGCCGTAGCAGCTTTTTTTCTCATTCTAGGCTCTACATTGCCATCTTCCGTCTTACGTTTCTTAGTTGCCAATTCCGCCGAAAACTAAAAATAAAAAAAGATAAAAATGTATAAGTCACATGTGAAAAATAAATGGAAAACATTAAACAAGAATGGTGAAAAATTTAAAATATTTTAGAAATAAATTGATTATTACAAAATTTTTTAGAAAATACTCTACTTAATTAAATTTAAAAAGTACTAATTTTAAATAGGACTTTGAAACTAACACTTGAGTGGAGTAATTGTTAAGTAAAAAAATTAAAATAAATAAAATAGCTAGAATAGACACTTACCTGTTTTGTAGCATAAGATGTAGATGAAATCATGTTCTAAGGCCTTGCGCTGTAATGTTCCTTCAAGAAAAATCAGAAAAGTGTAGCAATAAGGACAAATACCAAGTGTGCGAATGCTAAAACCTAAAGGATAAGTCAATACTTCAAGACGGTGTTGCCATTCCCCAATAACGAAATTTTCCTCTCTCTTTTTCACTTCATTTCGCTTTTCCAAATACTGCAATTCTTTCCCGTCCTCTGACTGGTCCTCCATAGCAGGCGTCAACCGATATCATCCAATAGGCACACGACATTCTCAGACTCCCCTCCGCACCGTAGGTAAACGAGAAGATGGTGGGTTATGACGTCACCAGGTATTGCACACAACAGGTGCACCACG
This sequence comes from Pardosa pseudoannulata, assembly GCA_032207245.1. NCBI lineage: Eukaryota > Metazoa > Arthropoda > Arachnida > Araneae > Lycosidae > Pardosa > Pardosa pseudoannulata. Next base: position 3,614 of record JAGEOH010001688.1, on the reverse strand, counting down.
AGTCGAGACTTGTCTCTGACGTCACTCGACAGGTACATGCTGGGGAGCCATCTTGGATTTTGGACTTAGAAAATTTTCGAGCATATTTGTTGATACCACGTGCGATAGATTCGAATTAGGAATAAATATAAAAAGAAATTAAAATATTAATTAATTTTAAATAAAAAATCTAAACATAAAAAATAAATTCAAGTTAAACAAATATTCCGATTTGTAAATATTAATCTCCGAAATTAAAATATAACAATTATTTAAGTTTTAAGTTATAAAATCTCCGAAATTAAAGTATAAAATAATATTAAGTTTTAAAAATATAAAAAATATAAATCTCTCAATTTGAAATAAAAAAAAGGAAATTATATTCAAGTTCGAACACGTTTCGTAAACGAAAATCAATAGAAATGAAATATCGTTTCAGAAAATTTTACTAAGTTCAGAATATATCCATCGTGGTTTCCACAAAAATTTTCTAAGTGTTGAATATATCCCTCGTGGTATTTGCAAAAGTTTAAAGAATTTTCTAAGTCTCAAATATATCCCTTGTAGAGTCCAAAAAACTCTAAAGAAAAAATCTAAGTACCGAATATATCCCTCGTGGTATATACAAAAGTTTAAAGAATTTTCTAAGTCAAGAATATATCCCTCGTGGTACCCGCAAAATTCTACAAAAATTTTCTAAGTGTCGAATATGTCCAAAAAGTTTAACATATTTTCTATATCTCTCGTCAAAACTTTTAATTATTTCCCGTATCCATATTATATCCCACGTGGTATCCGCAAAAAGTTTCTAAGTGTCGAATATGTTCACCAAATATTTTCAAAGTCCCGAATATATCCCACGTGGTACAAGCACTTGGTCCAAAAATGCTCGAAAAAAATTCTAAGTCCAGAAAAAAAAAAAAAAAACAGTCAAATTCCCGTATCCATACTATATCCCACGTGGTTTCCACAAAAAGTTACAAAAATTTTCTAAGTCCCGAATATATCCCACGTGGTACAAGCACGTGGTCCAAAAATGCTCGAAAAAATTCTAAGTCCAAAAAAAAACATGGCCGCACTTCCGGTTTCCAAAATCCAACATGGCGGTACTTCCGGTTTCCAAAATCCAACATGGCCGCACTTCCGGTGGCGGCCATGACACTTAAGCCCCGCCCCCCTATGACGTCACTTCCGCCTCACGGTTTACCCTGGTTACTACTATCGATATAAAATGAAATATAATGTTTGTAGTAATATAATTGAGATTTAAAGAATGAAAATTATAATTAGCTTTTATTTGATATAAAACTTACTTTATAAATTAAAGATTTTAAAAATTACTTTTGCGTATAACTGGCTTCTATTTCATAAAAAAATTTCTAATTTACTGATTTCGAAAGTGGTTTCTATTTTATATAAAAAAATATTTTCTAACTTCAGATTACAAAAATTATTTTTGCGTTTAACGGACTTCTACTTGATACACACACACACACACACACACAGACACACACAAATTCTAATTTACAGATTTTGAAAGTTATTTTGCTGATAAGAGGCTTCTATTTTATAGAAAAAATTCTTTTCTAACATTTCAAGATTCTAAGATTCTTCCTAAGATTTCAAGTTACTTTTGCGTGTAACTGGGTTCTAACTGAGGAAAAAATATTAATTTCTAATTTACAGATATCGAAGGTTGTTTTGTAGGTAAGTAGCTTCTATTTTATATAAAAAATTATTTTCTAACTTTTCAAGATTCTAAAATTCTTTTTAAGATTTCAAGTGCCTTTTGTGTGTAACTGGTTTCTAATTGATGGAAAAAATTAATTTCTAATTTATAGACGAACGTTATTTCGTGGGTAAGTGGTTCTTATTTTATATAAGAAATTATTATCTAACTTCAGATTTCTAAAGTTACTTTTGCGTGGCATTGGCTTCTATTTGATAAAGAAAATTCTAATTTACAGATTTCAAAATTTATTTTGCAGGTAAGTGGCTTCTATTTTATATAAAAAAAATATTTTTTAACTGCCTTTTTCAAAAGTTACTTGATTTACAGATTTTGAAAGTTATTTTGCGGATAAGTGGCTTCTATTTTATATAAAAAGTTATTTTTAAACTTTTCAAGATTCTAAGATTCTTTCTAAGATTTCAAGTGACTTTTGCCTGTAACTGGATTTTAATTGATGAAAACAAATTAATTTCTAATCTACAGATATCGAAGGTTATTTTGTCGGTAAGTAGCTTTTATTTTTATATAAGAAATTATTTTCTAACTTCAGATTTCTAAAGTTAATTTTGCGTATCATTGACTTCTATTTGATAAAAAATTTCTAATTTACATATTTCGAAAGTTATTTTGCAGGCAAGTGGCTTCTATTTTATAAAAAAAATGTTATTTTCTAACCGCAGATTTCTAAAGTTATTTTGCGTGTAACTGGCTTCTGTTTGCCCCCCCTCAAAAAAAAAAAAATCTAATTTACAGATTTTGAAAGTTATTTTGCGGATAAGTGAATTCTATTTTATATAAAAAATTATTTTCAAACTTTTCAAGATTCTAAGATTCTTTTTAATATTTCAAGTTAATTTTGCGTCTAACTGGTAGTCGTCTAACTGGTAGTTGTAACTACTAATTGATGAAAAAAATTAATTTCTAATTTACAGATATCGAAGGTTATTTTGTGGGTAAGTGGCTTCTATTTTATATAAGAAATTTTTTTCTAACTTCAGATTTCAAAAGTTACTTTTGCGTGTCATTGGCTTCTATTTAATAAAAAAAAATAATTCCTAATTTACAGATTTCGAAAGTTATTTTGCGGATAAGTGAATTCTATTTTATATAAAAAATTATTTTCAAACTTTTCAAGATTCTAAGATTTCAAGTTACTTTTGCGTGTAACTGGCTTCTAATTGATGAAAAAAATTAATTTCTAATCTACAGATATCGAAGGTTATTTTGTGGGTAAGTGGCTTCTATTTTATATAAGAAATTTTTTTCTAACTTCAGATTTCAAAAGTTACTTTTGCGTGTCATTGGCTTCTATTTAATAAAAAAAAATAATTCCTAATTTACAGATTTCGAAAGTTATTTTGCTGATAAGTGGCTTCTATTTTATATAAAAAAATATTTTCTAATTTCAGATTTCAAAAGTTACTTTTGTGTGCAACTTGCTTCTATATAACAAACATTTCTAATATACAGATTTCAAAAGTTATTTCGCGGGTAAGTGGCTTCTAATTGATAGAAAAGAAAGGATTTCTAATTTAGAAATTTCAAAAGCTATTTTGCGCGTATATAGATTCTACTTATATCATTCGGTGTACATATTTTATGTTTTCTAAAAGATGTATTGCTTCCTATAACAGAATTAAATAATTTTTTACAAATTTAGAACCTTATTAATCACCCAGGAAAATTTTTATTGAAAAGTGAGCAGAACTGTCTATTTTATGTTAAGTCTAATATTTGCTACCATAATAAAGACTTTTGAGATCGAAAGGTCGATCTTCCCACACTGATAGGCTTTCGAGGAAAGACACGGGAGGGATTTCGAATTAAAGAACGGGAATTTCACTACTCGTGACCGGAGAGATTATGAAAAGCTTCCAGATAAACAATTTTTAATCGAATCAAC
>JAGEOH010001687.1:0-14305 GCA_032207245.1 Pardosa pseudoannulata | reverse complement strand
CCGGCTTTTTTTAAATGTTTTGTAAATACTATATAATATTAGTAAATTATTTAGGTTAAAGCCATCTCGATGTAATGTGTACCCATGGTGTAGTGGTTATCACATCTGCCTAACACGCAGAAGGTCCCAGGTTCGAAACCTGGTGGGTACAGTTAACTCTTTTTTTATCATTTTCATGTCAGAACAAACTCGGATGTTATTCCACCGGCTTTTTTCAAAATGTTTTGTAAATACTATATAATATTAGTAAATTATTTAGGTTAAAGCCTTCTCGATGTAATGTGTACCCATGGTGTATTAGTTATCACATCTGCCTAACAAGCAGAAGGTCCCAGGTTCAAAACCTGGTGGGTACAGTTAACTCTTTTAATCTTTTTCAAGTCAGAACACACTCGAATGATATACCTTCGGCTTTTTTTAAATGTTTTGTAAATACTATATAATATTATTTAATTATTTAGGTTAAATACTTCTCGATGTAATGTGTACCCATGGTGTAGTTTTTATCACATCTGCCTAACACGCAGAAGGTCCCAGGTTCGAAACCTGGTGGGTACAGTTAACGGTATTTATCATTTTCATGTCAGAACACACTCGAATGATATTCCTCCGTTTCTTCAAATATTTTATAAATACTATATAATATTATTAAATTATTTAGGTTAAAGCCTTTAGATGTAATGTGTACCCATGGTGTAGTGGTTATCACATCTGCCTAACACGCAGAAGGTCCCAGGTTCGAAACCTGGTGGGTACAGTTAACCCTTTTTTATCATTTTCATGTCAGAACAAACTCGGATGTTATTCCACCGGCTTTTTTTAAATGTTTTGTAAATACTATATAATATTAGTAAATTATTTAGGTTAAAGCCTTCTCGATGTAATGTGTACCCATGGTGTAGTGGTTATCACATCTGCCTAACACGCAGAAGGTCCCAGGTTCGAAACCTGGTGGGTACAGTTAACCCTTTTAATCTTTTTCAAGTCAGAACACACTCGAATGATATTCCTTCGGCTTTTTCAACTGTTTTTTAAAAACTATACAATATTATTAAATTATTAATTTAAAGCTTTCACACTGCAATGTGTACCCATGGTGTAGTTTTTATCACATCTGCCTAACACACAGAAGGTCCCAGGTTCGAAACCTGGTGGGTACAGTTAACCCTTTTTTATCATTTTCATGTCAGAACACACTCGGATGTTATTCCTCCGGCTTTTTTCAAATATTTTGTAAATACTATATAATATTATTAAATTATTTAGGTTAAATCTTTCACACTCCAATGTGTACCCATGGTGTAGTGGTTATCACATCTGCCTAACACGCAGAAGGTCCCAGGTTCGAAACCTGGTGGGTACAGTTAACCCTTTTTTATCATTTTCATGTCAGAACAAACTCGGATGTTATTCCACCGGCTTTTTTTAAATGTTTTGTAAATACTATATAATATTAGTAAATTATTTAGGTTAAAGCCTTCTCGATGTAATGTGTACCCATGGTGTAGTGGTTATCACATCTGCCTAACACGCAGAAGGTCCCAGGTTCGAAACCTGGTGGGTACAGTTAACCTTTTTTATCATTTTCATGTCAGAACAAACTCGGATGTTATTCCACCGGCTTTTTTTAAATGTTTTGTAAATACTATATAATATTAGTAAATTATTTAGGTTAAAGCCTTCTCGATGTAATGTGTACCCATGGTGTAGTGGTTATCACATCTGCCTAACACGCAGAAGGTCCCAGGTTCGAAACCTGGTGGGTACAGTTAACCCTTTTTTATCATTTTCATGTCAGAACAAACTCGGATGTTATTCCACCGGCTTTTTTTAAATGTTTTGTAAATACTATATAATATTAGTAAATTATTTAGGTTAAAGCCTTCTCGATGTAATGTGTACCCATGGTGTAGTGGTTATCACATCTGCCTAACACGCAGAAGGTCCCAGGTTCGAAACCTGGTGGGTACAGTTAACCCTTTTTTTTTATCATTTTCATGTCAGAACAAACTCGGATGTTATTCCACCGGCTTTTTTTAAATGTTTTGTAAATACTATATAATATTAGTAAATTATTTAGGTTAAAGCCTTCTCGATGTAATGTGTACCCATGGTGTAGTGGTTATCACATCTGCCTAACACGCAGAAGGTCCCAGGTTCGAAACCTGGTGGGTACAGTTAACCCTTTTTTATCATTTTCATGTCAGAACAAACTCGGATGTTATTCCACCGGCTTTTTTTAAATGTTTTGTAAATACTATATAATATTATTAAATTATTTAGGTTAAAGCCTTCGCGATGTTTTGTGTACCCATGGTGTAGTGGTTATCACATCTGCCTAACACACAGAAGGTCCCAGGTTCGAAACCTGGTGTGTACAGTTAACCCTTTTTATCATTTTCATGTCAGAACACACTCGAATGATATTCCACCGGATTTTTTTAAATGTTTTGTAAATACTATATAATATTATTAAATTATTTAGTTTAAAGCCTTCGCGATGTTTTGTGTACCCATGGTGTAGTGGTTATCACATCTGCCTAACACGCAGAAGGTCCCAGGTTCGAAACCTGGTGGGTACAGTTAACCCTTTTTTTATCATTTTCATGTCAGAACAAACTCGGATGTTATTCCACCGGCTTTTTTTCAAATGTTTTGTAAATACTATATAATATTAGTAAATTATTTAGGTTAAAGCCTTCGCGATGTAATGTGTACCCATGGTGTAGTGTTTATCACATCTGCCTAACACGCAGAAGGTCCCAGGTTCGAAACCTGGTGGGTACAGTTAACTCTTTTTTATCATTTTCATGTCAGAACAAACTCGGATGTTATTCCACCGGCTTTTTTTAAATGTTTTGTAAATACTATATAATATTAGTAAATTATTTAGGTTAAAGCCTTCTCGATGTAATGTGTACCCATGGTGTAGTGGTTATCACATCTGCCTAACACGCAGAAGGTCCCAGGTTCGAAACCTGGTGGGTACAGTTAACCCTTTTTTATCATTTTCATGTCAGAACAAACTCGGATGTTATTCCATCGGCTTTTTTTAAATGTTTTGTAAATAGTATATTATTAGTAAATTATTTAGGTTAAAGCCTTCTCGATGTAATGTGTACCCATGGTGTAGTGGTTATCACATCTGCCTAACACGCAGAAGGTCCCAGGTTCGAAACCTGGTGGGTACAGTTAACCTTTTTTATCATTTTCATGTCAGAACAAACTCGGATGTTATTCCACCGGCTTTTTTCAAATGTTTTGTAAATAGTATATAATATTATAAATTATTTATTTTAAAGGCTTCTCGATGTAATGTGTACCCATGGTGTAGTGGTTATAACATCTGCCTAACACGCAGAAGGTCCCAGGTTCAAAACCTGGTGGGTACAGTTAACATTTTTTTTATCATTTTCAGGTCAGAACACACTCGAATAATATTCCTTCGGCTTTGTCAAATGTTTTGTAAAAAAAATATAATATTATTAAATTATTTAGGTTAAAGCCTTCGCAATGTAATGTGTACCCATGGTGTAGTGATTATCACATCTGCCTAACACGCAGAAGGTCCCAGGTTCGAAACCTGGTGGGTACAGTTAACCCTTTTTATCATTTTCAAGTCAGAACACACTCGAATGATATTCTTTCGGCTTTTTTCAACTGTTTTGTAAATACTATACATGATTATTAAATTATTTAGGTTAAAACTTTCACTCTGCAATGTGTACCTATGGTGTAAAGGTTATCACATCTGACTAACACTCAGAAGGTCCCAGGTTCGAAACCTTGTGGGTACAGTTAACCCTTTTAATCTTTTTCAAATCAGAACACACTCGGATGTTATTCCTCCGGCTTTTTTCAAATGTTTTGTAAATACTATATAATATTAGTAAATTATTTAGGTTAATGCCTTCTCGATGTAATGTGTACCCATGGTGTAGTGGTTATCACATCTGCTTAACACGCAGAAGGTTCCAGGTTCGAAACCTGGTGGGTACAGTTAACAATTTTTATAATTTCCATGTCAGAACACACTCGAATGATATTCCGTCCGCTTTTTTCAAATCTTTTGTAAAAAAAATATAATATTATTAAATTATTTAGGTTAAATCTTTCACGATGCAATGTGTACCCATGGTGTAGTGGTTATCACATCTGCCTAACACGCAGAAGGTCCCAGGTTCGAAACCTGGTGGGTACAGTTAACCCTTTTTTATCATTTTCATGTCAGAACAAACTCGGATGTTATTCCACCGGCTTTTTTTTAAATGTTTTGTAAATACTATATAATATTAGTAAATTATTTAGGTTAAAGCCTTCTCGATGTAATGTGTACCCATGGTGTAGTGGTTATCACATCTGCCTAACACGCAGAAGGTCCCAGGTTCGAAACCTGGTGGGTACAGTTAACCCTTTTTTATCATTTTCATGTCAGAACAAACTCGGATGTTATTCCACCGGCTTTTTTTAAATGTTTTGTAAATACTATATAATATTAGTAAATTATTTAGGTTAAAGCCTTCTCGATGTAATGTGTAGCCATGGTGTAGTGGTTATCACATCTGCCTAACACGCAGAAGGTCCCAGGTTCGAAACCTGGTGGGTACAGTTAAACCTTTTTTATCATTTTCATGTCAGAACAAACTCGGATGTTATTCCACCGGCTTTTTTTAAATGTTTTGTAAATACTATATAATATTAGTAAATTATTTAGGTTAAAGCCTTCTCGATGTAATGTGTACCCATGGTGTAGTGGTTATCACTTTTGTCTAACACGCAGAAGGTCCCAGGTTCGAAACCTGGTGGCTACAGGTAACCCTTTTTTATCATTTTCATGTCAGAACAAACTCGGATGTTATTCCACCGGCTTTTTTTAAATGTTTTGTAAATAATATAATATTATTAAATTATTTAGGTTAAAGACTTCTCGATGTAATGTGTACCCATGGTGTAGTTTTTATCATATCTGCCTAACACGCCGAAGGTCCCAGGTTCGAAACCTGGTGGGTACAGTTAACGGTATTTATCATTTTCATGTCAGAACACACTCGAATGATATTCCTCCGTTTCTTCAAATATTTTATAAATACTATATAATATTATTAAATTATTTAGGTTAAATCTTTCACGCTGCAATGTGTACCCATGGTGTAGTGGTTATCACATCTGCCTAACACGCAGAAGGTCCCAGGTTCGAAACCTGGTGGGTACAGTTAACCCTTTTTTATCATTTTCATGTCAGAACAAACTCGGATGTTATTCCACCGGCTTTTTTTAAATGTTTTGTAAATACTATATAATATTAGTAAATTATTTAGGTTAAAGCCTTCTCGATGTAATGTGTACCCATGGTGTAGTGGTTATCACATCTGCCTAACACGCAGAAGGTCCCAGGTTCGAAACCTGGTGGGTACAGTTAACCCTTTTTTATCATTTTCATGTCAGAACAAACTCGGATGTTATTCCACCGGCTTTTTTTAAATGTTTTGTAAATACTATATAATATTAGTAAATTATTTAGGTTAAAGCCTTCTCGATGTAATGTGTGCAAATGGTGTAGTGGTTATCACATCTGCCTAACACGCAGAAGGTCCCAGATTCGAAACCTGGTGGGTACAGTTAAACCTTTTTTATCATTTTCATGTCAGAACAAACTCGGATGTTATTCCACCGGCTTTTTTTAAATGTTTTGTAAATACTATATAATATTAGTAAATTATTTAGGTTAAAGCCTTCTCGATGTAATGTGTACCCATGGTGTAGTGGTTATCACATCTGCCTAACACGCAGAAGGTCCAGGTTCGAAACCTGGTGGGTACAGTTAACCCTTTTTTATCATTTTCATGTCAGAACAAACTCGGATGTTATTCCACCGGCTTTTTTTAAATGTTTTGTAAATACTATATAATATTATTAAATTATTTAGGTTAAAGCCTTCGCGATGTATTGTGTACCCATGGTGTAGTGGTTATCACTTTTGTCTAACACGCAGAAGGTCCCAGGTTCGAAACCTGGTGGGTACAGTTAACTCTTTTAATCTTTTTCAAGTCAAAACACACTCGAATGATATACCTTCGGCTTTTTTTAAATGTTTTGTAAATACTATATAATATTAATAAATTATTTTGGTTAAAGCCTTCTCGCTGTAATGTGTACCCATGGTGTAGTGGTTATCACATCTGCCTAACACGCAGAAGGTCCCAGGTTCGAAACCTGGTGGGTACAGTTAACCCTTTTTTATTATTTTCATGTCAGAAACACACTCGAATGATATTCCTCCGTTTCTTCAAATATTTTATAAATACTATATAATATTATTAAATTATTTAGGTTAAAGCTTTTACGGTGCAATGTGTACCCATGGTGTAGTGGTTATCACATCTGCCTAACACGCAGAAGGTCCCAGGTTCGAAACCTGGTGGGTACAGTTAACCCTTTTTTATCATTTTCATGTCAGAACAAACTCGGATGTTATTCCACCGGCTTTTTTTAAATGTTTTGTAAATACTATATAATATTATTAAATTATTTAGGTTAAAGCCTTCTCGATGTAATGTGTACCCATGGTGTAGTGGTTATCACATCTGCCTAACACGCAGAAGGTCCCAGGTTCGAAACCTGGTGGGTACAGTTAACCATTTTTATCATTTTCATGTCAGAACAAACTCGGATGTTATTCCACCGGCTTTTTTAAATGTTTTGTAAATACTATATAATATTAGTAAATTATTTAGGTTAAAGCCTTCTCGATGTAATGTGTACCCATGGTGTAGTGGTTATCACATCTGCCTAACACGCAGAAGGTCCCAGGTTCGAAACCTGGTGGGTACAATTAACCATTTTTTTTATCATTTTCATGTCAGAACAAACTCGGATGTTATTCCACCGGCTTTTTTTAAATGTTTTGTAAATACTATATAATATTAGTAAATTATTTAGGTTAAAGCCTTCTCGATGTAATGTGTACCCATGGTGTAGTGGTTATCACATCTGCCTAACACGCAGAAGGTCCCAGGTTCGAAACCTGGTGGGTACAGTTAACCCTTTTTTATCATTTTCATGTCAGAACAAACTCGTATGTTATTCCACCGGCTTTTTTCAAATGTTTTGTAAATACTATATAATATTATTAAATTATTTAGGTTAAATCTTTCACGCTGCAATGTGTACCCATGGTGTAGTGGTTATCACATCTGCCTAACACGCAGAAGGTCCCAGGTTCGAAACCTGGTGGGTACAGTTAACCCTTTTTTATCTTTTTCATGTCAGAACAAACTCGGATGTTATTCCACCGGCTTTTTTTAAATGTTTTGTAAATACTATATAATATTAGTAAATTATTTAGGTTAAAGCCTTCTCGATGTAATGTGTACCCATGGTGTAGTGGTTATCACATCTGCCTAACACGCAGAAGGTCCCAGGTTCGAAACCTGGTGGGTACAGTTAACTCTTTTAATCTTTTTCAAGTCAGAACACACTCGAATGATATACCTTCGGCTTTTTTTAAATGTTTTGTAAATACTATATAATATTATTAAATTATTTAGGTTAAAGCCTTCTCGATGTAATGTGTACCCATGGTGTAGTGGTTATCATATCTGCCTAACACGCCGAAGGTCCCAGGTTCGAAACCTGGTGGGTACAGTTAACCCTTTTTTATCATTTTCATGTCAGAACACACTCGAATGATATTCCGCCGTTTCTTCAAATATTTTATAAATACTATATAATATTATTAAATTATTTAGGTTAAATCTTTCACACTCCAATGTGTACCCATGGTGTAGTGGTTATCACATCTGCCTAACACGCAGAAGGTCCCAGGTTCGAAACCTGGTGGGTACAGTTAACCCTTTTTTATCATTTTCATGTCAGAACAAACTCGGATGTTATTCCACCGGCTTTTTTAAATGTTTTGTAAATACTATATAATATTATTAAATTATTTAGGTTAAATCTTTCACACTCCAATGTGTACCCATGGTGTAGTGGTTATCACATCTGCCTAACACGCAGAAGGTCCCAGGTTCGAAACCTGGTGGGTACAGTTAACCCTTTTTTATCATTTTCATGTCAGAACAAACTCGGATGTTATTCCACCGGCTTTTTTTAAATGTTTTGTAAATACTATATAATATTAGTAAATTATTTAGGTTAAAGCCTTCTCGATGTAATGTGTACCCATGTTGTATTGGTTATCACATCTGCCTAACACGCAGAAGGTCCCAGGTTCGAAACCTGGTGGGTACAGTTAACTCTTTTAATCTTTTTCAAGTCAGAACACACTCGAATGATATACCTTCGGCTTTTTTTAAATGTTTTGTAAATACTATATAATATTAATAAATTATTTAGGTTAAAGACTTCTCGATGTAATGTGTACCCATGGTGTAGTTTTTATCATATCTGCCTAACACGCCGAAGGTCCCAGGTTTGAAACCTGGTGGGTACAGTTAACGGTATTTATTATTTTCATGTCAGAACACACTAGAATGGTTTGGTTTGGTTTGGAGCGCTACGGTCTACTGTTTTGCACACGAGGGCTAATGAGACCGGGACCTACAGTTTAAAGGCTATTCCGAACGGCTACAAACATCCATGCCAGCAGCGGGATTCTAACCCCGAACTCTTACGAAGAGCAGCGCTCTACCATTCGGCCCTCGTTCGGCACACACTCGAATGATATTCCTCCGTTTCTTCAAATATTTTATAAATACTATATAATATTATTAAATTATTTAGGTTAAATCTTTCACACTCCAATGTGTACCCATGGTGTAGTGGTTATCACATCTGCCTAACACGCAGAAGGTCCCAGGTTCGAAACCTGGTGGGTACAGTTAACCCTTTTTTATCATTTTCATGTCAGAACAAACTCGGATGTTATTCCACCGGCTTTTTTTAAATGTTTTGTAAATACTATATAATATTAGTTAAATTATTTAGGTTAAAGCCTTCTCGATGTAATGTGTACCCATGGTGTAGTGGTTATCACATCTGCCTAACACGCAGAAGGTCCCAGGTTCGAAACCTGGTGGGTACAGTTAACACTTTTTTTATCATTTTCATGTCAGAACAAACTCGGATGTTATTCCACCGGCTTTTTTTAAATGTTTTGTAAATACTATATAATATTAGTAAATTATTTAGGTTAAAGCCTTCTCGATGTAATGTGTACCCATGGTGTAGTGGTTATCACATCTGCCTAACACGCAGAAGGTCCCAGGTTCGAAACCTGGTGGGTACAGTTAACCCTTTTTTATCATTTTCATGTCAGAACAAACTCGGATGTTATTCCACCGGCTTTTTTTAAATGTTTTGTAAATACTATATAATATTAGTAAATTATTTAGGTTAAAGCCTTCTCGATGTAATGTGTACCCATGGTGTAGTGGTTATCACATCTGCCTAACACGCAGAAGGTCCCAGGTTCGAAACCTGGTGGGTACAGTTAACCCTTTTTTATCATTTTCATGTCAGAACAAACTCGGATGTTATTCCACCGGCTTTTTTTAAATGTTTTGTAAATACTATATAATATTATTAAATTATTTAGGTTAAAGACTTCTCGATGTAATGTGTACCCATGGTGTAGTTTTTATCATATCTGCCTAACACGCCGAAGGTCCCAGGTTCGAAACCTGGTGGGTACAGTTAACGGTATTTATCATTTTCATGTCAGAACACACTCGAATGATATTCCACCGTATTCTTCAAATGTATTGTAAATACTATATAATATTATTAAATTATTTAGGTTAAATCTTTCACGCTGCAATGTGTACCCATGGTGTAGTGGTTATCACATCTGCCTAACACGCAGAAGGTCCCAGGTTCGAAACCTGGTGGGTACAGTTAACCCTTTTTTATCATTTTCATGTCAGAACAAACTCGGATGTTATTCCACCGGCTTTTTTTAAATGTTTTGTAAATACTATATACTATTAGTAAATTATTTAGGTTAAAGCCTTCTCGCTGTAATGTGTACCCATGGTGTAGTGGTTATCACATCTGCCTAACACGCAGAAGGTCCCAGGTTCGAAATCTGGTGGGTACAGTTAACCCTTCTTTATCATTTTCATGTCAGAGCAAACTCGGATGTTAATCCACCGGCTTTTTTTAAATGTTTTGTAAATACTATATAATATTAGTAAATTATTTAGGTTAAAGCCTTCTCGATGTAATGTGTACCCATGGTGTAGTGGTTATCACATCTGCCTAACACGCAGAAGGTCCCAGGTTCGAAACCTGGTGGGTACAGTTAACCCTTTTTTATCATTTTCATGTCAGAACAAACTCGGATGTTATTCCACCGGCTTTTTTTTAAATGTTTTGTAAATACTATATAATATTAGTAAATTATTTAGGTTAAAGCCTTCTCGATGTAATGTGTACCCATGGTGTAGTGGTTATCACATCTGCCTAACACGCAGAAGGTCCCAGGTTCGAAACCTGGTGGGTACAGTTAACCCTTTTTTATCATTTTCATGTCAGAACAAACTCGGATGTTATTCCACCGGCTTTTTTTAAATGTTTTGTAAATACTATATAATATTAGTAAATTATTTAGGTTAAAGCCTTCGCGATGTAATGTGTACCCATGGTGTATTAGTTATCACATCTGCCTAACAAGCAGAAGGTCCCAGGTTCAAAACCTGGTGGGTACAGTTAACTCTTTTAATCTTTTTCAAGTCAGAACACACTCGAATGATATACCTTCGGCTTTTTTTAAATGTTTTGTAAATACTATATAATATTATTAAATTATTTAGGTTAAAGACTTCTCGATGTAATGTGTACCCATGGTGTAGTTTTTATCATATCTGCCTAACACGCCGAAGGTCCCAGGTTCGAAACCTGGTGGGTACAGTTAACGGTATTTATCATTTTCATGTCAGAACACACTCGAATGATATTCCTCCGTTTCTTCAAATATTTTATAAATACTATATAATATTATTAAATTATTTAGGTTAAATCTTTCACACTCCAATGTGTACCCATGGTGTAGTGGTTATCACATCTGCCTAACACGCAGAAGGTCCCAGGTTCGAAACCTGGTGGGTACAGTTAACCCTTTTTTATCATTTTCATGTCAGTACAAACTCGGATTTTATTCCACCGGCTTTTTTTAAATGTTTTGTAAATACTATATAATATTAGTAAATTATTTAGGTTAAAGCCTTCTCGATGTAATGTGTACCCATGGTGTAGTGGTTATCACATCTGCCTAACACGCAGAAGGTCCCAGGTTCGAAACCTGGTGGGTACAGTTAACCCTTTTTTATCATTTTCATGTCAGAACAAACTCGGATGTTATTCCACCGGCTTTTTTTAAATGTTTTGTAAATACTATATAATATTAGTAAATTATTTAGGTTAAAGCCTTCTCGATGTAATGTGTACCCATGGTGTAGTGGTTATCACATCTGCCTAACACGCAGAAGGTCCCAGGTTCGAAACCTGGTGGGTACAGTTAACCCTTTTTTATCATTTTCATGTCAGAACAAACTCGGATGTTATTCCACCGGCTTTTTTTAAATGTTTTGTAAATACTATATAATATTAGTAAATTATTTAGGTTAAAGCCTTCTCGATGTAATGTGTACCCATGGTGTAGTGGTTATCACATCTGCCTAACACGCAGAAGGTCCCAGGTTCAAAACCTGGTGGGTACAGTTAACTCTTTTAATCTTTTTCAAGTCAGAACACACTCGAATGATATACCTTCGGCTTTTTTTAAATGTTTTGTAAATACTATATAATATTATTAAATTATTTAGGTTAAAGCCTTCGCGATGTATTGTGTACCCATGGTGTAGTTTTTATCATATCTGCCTAACACGCCGAAGGTCCCAGGTTCGAAACCTGGTGGGTACAGTTAACGGTATTTATCATTTTCATGTCAGAACACACTCGAATGATATTCCGCCGTTTCTTCAAATATTTTATAAATACTATATATTATTATTAAATTATTTAGGTTAAATCTTTCACACTCCAATGTGAACCCATGGTGTAGTGGTTATCACATCTGCCTAACACGCAGAAGGTCCCAGGTTCGAAACCTGGTGGGTACAGTTAACCCTTTTTTATCATTTTCATGTCAGTACAAACTCGGATGTTATTCTACCGGCTTTTTTTATGTTTTGTAAATACTATATAATATTAGTAAATTATTTAGGTTAAAGCCTTCTCGATGTAATGTGTACCCATGGTGTAGTGGTTATCACATCTGCCTAACACGCAGAAGGTCCCAGGTTCGAAACCTGGTGGGTACAGTTAACCCTTTTTTATCATTTTCATGTCAGAACAAACTCGGATGTTATTCCACCGGCTTTTTTTAAATGTTTTGTAAATACTATATAATATTAGTAAATTATTTAGGTTAAAGCCTTCTCGATGTAATGTGTACCCATGGTGTAGTGGTTATCACATCTGCCTAACACGCAGAAGGTCCCAGGTTCGAAACCTGGTGGGTACAGTTAACCCTTTTTATCATTTAAAGTCAGAACAAAACTCGGATTTTATTCCACCGGCTTTTTTTAATGTTTTGTAAATACTATATAATTAGAAGGTTCCAGGTTCGAAACGCTTTGGTGGGCTACAGGTAACCCTTTTTTTATCATTTTCATGTCAGTATACAAATTTCGGGATGTTATTCCACCGGCTTTTTTTTAAATGTTTTTTAATACTAACATATAATATTATTAAAATTATTTAGGTTAAAAAAAGCCTCCTTCGCGATTTGTTATTTGTGTTCCCATGGTGTAAGTGGTTATCACATCTGCCTAACACGCTAGAAGGTCCCAGGTTTCGAAACCTGAGGGGGGTACAGTTAACGCCTTTTTATCATTTCATGTCAGAAACAATCTCTGGGATGTTATTCTTATACAGGCCTTTTATCAAATGTTTTGTAAATACTATATAATATTAGTAAATTATTTAGTTTAAAGCCTTCTCGATGTAATGTGTACCTTGTCTAACACGCAGAAGGTCCCAGGTTCGAAACCTGGTGGGTACAGTTAACTCTTTTAATCTTTTTCAAGTCAGAACACACTCGAATGATATACCTTCGGCTTTTTTTAAATGTTTTGTAAATACTATATAATATTAATAAATTATTTAGGTTAAAGACTTCTCGATGTAATGTGTACCCATGGTGTTGTTTTTATCATATCTGCCTAACACGCCGAAGGTCCCAGGTTCGAAACCTGGTGGTTACAGTTATTGGTATTTATCATTTTCATGTCAGAACACACTCGAATGATATTCCTCCGTTTCTTCAAATATTTTATAAATACTATATAATATTATTAAATTATTTAGGTTAAATCTTTCACGCTGCAATGTGTACCCATGGTGTAGTGGTTATCACATCTGCCTAACACGCAGAAGGTCCCAGGTTCGAAACCTGGTGGGTACAGTTAACCCTTTTTTATCATTTTCATGTCAGAACAAACTCGGATGTTATTCCACCGGCTTTTTTTAAATGTTTTGTAAATACTATATAATATTAGTAAATTATTTAGGTTAAAGCCTTCTCGATGTAATGTGTACCCATGGTGTAGTGGTTATCACATCTGCCTAACACGCAGAAGGTCCCAGGTTCGAAACCTGGTGGGTACAGTTAACCCTTTTTTATCATTTTCATGTCAGAACAAACTCGGATGTTATTCCACCGGCTTTTTTTAAATGTTTTGTAAATACTATATAATATTAGTAAATTATTTAGGTTAAAGCCTTCTCGATGTAATGTGTACCCATGGTGTAGTGGTTATCACTTTTGTCTAACACGCAGAAGGTTCCAGGTTCGAAACCTGGTGGGTACAGGTAACCCTTTTTTATCATTTTCATGTCAGAACAAACTCGGATGTTATTCCACCGGCTTTTTTTAAATGTTTTGTAAATACTATATAATATTATTAAATTATTTAGGTTAAAGCCTTCGCGATGTATTGTGTACCCATGGTGTAGTGGTTATCACTTTTGTCTAACACGCAGAAGGTCCCAGGTTCGAAACCTGGTGGGTACAGTTAACTCTTTTAATCTTTTTCAAGTCAGAACACACTCGAATGATATACCTTCGGCTTTTTTTAAATGTTTTGTAAATACTACATAATATTATTAAATTATTTATGTTAAAGACTTCTCGATGTAATGTGTACCCATGGTGTAGTTTTTATCATATCTGCCTAACACGCCGAAGGTCCCAGGTTCGAAACCTGGTGGGTACAGTTAACGGTATTTATCATTTTCATGTCAGAACACACTCGAATGATATTCCTCCGTTTCTTCAAATATT
>JAGEOH010001686.1:5000-14356 GCA_032207245.1 Pardosa pseudoannulata | reverse complement strand
CCGCCAATTATAAAATACTATACTTTATATACTTTATACTATATTTATTACTATATTTATTTATTTTCATATACATTCTATGAGTCAAATTGGCTCACAACCGTGAAAATAGGTATACCACATTTGATAATGCGAAATGAAGGGGTCTGCGGGGAAGAGGAATGAAAGTTTACATATATTTTATTACTTAACTAAAAACCAACGTATGTTTTTGAAAAGTGATATTAAAGTTTTATATATATATAGTGATCAAATTTTTAATGAGTCAAATTGGCTCGGTCCGTAAATCTAGTGTTAAGATATATAGCCTACCAAATAATAAATAAGTAAAAGAATTTTCTATTTTGAAAGATGTACACTTTTTTGATTTCTAAATATATTATTCTAAATATTTTGAGCGGAAAATAGGTGCTAAAGATCTTTCTTTT
This sequence comes from Pardosa pseudoannulata, assembly GCA_032207245.1. Lineage (NCBI taxonomy): Eukaryota > Metazoa > Arthropoda > Arachnida > Araneae > Lycosidae > Pardosa > Pardosa pseudoannulata. Next base: position 13,928 of record JAGEOH010001686.1, on the reverse strand, counting down.
CCAAAAGATAATTAAAAAGAAATTTAATATTAAATTTATTAGAAATGTTTTGAATCATTAATTATTTTGTGATTTTATTATACATGCATGTTCTTCAAATAAATTTGTTCGGGTATATAGAGAATGTGCGCATGACGTCAGGTGCAGCAAAAATTGCAGCTCAACTTCCTCGTTGGCGGAACATTTGAATTTTCTACGGATTATGCTTGTCATTGGAGTTTTAATTTTGCCAATTTTCTGAAAATTTTAACAAGCTGTTGTATGTATGGCTGTACTAATCGTTTCAAAAAAGGCAAATATATTTGATTTTATTGCTTTCCTAAAGATTCTACATTGCGAAAGCTTTGGATAAAAGATTTGAAAAGGCAAGACTGGACTCCAAGTTCTTTTTCGAGAATTTGTGGCACACATTTTCAGAATGGCTATAAAACGTTAATCTTACTGTAGTGTAATAGATTATATAAAATTATTATGCTCTAAGAATTTTTTATTATTATTATTAAGTTGTTTTTTCCCATATGTCTAATGCATTTTCTATGCTTTTGTGAAAAGTACTGCACCTATAAATGTAATTTTGTCCTTAAACTGATCAGATTTTGCACATTTTTATTAGATGCTTATTTATGTAATAGGCTATTGTGTCTGTTAACATAGTCAAAGTAGTTACTCTTTGATTATGATACTTAATAGTACTGTGTAAAGTGTTTAATTTTTTTTTAAATATATAATTTTATAAATGCTAAAAAAAAATCTATTTTGAATTATTTGGCCAGTTTCTAAAGTTTTCTTCTCCTTCCCTTAAATAAAATTTAGTTTTATTGTATACGTGCTCCATATCGAAGCTTATAAGATACAATGAAAACAAGCAATGTTTTGCCAACGAAAAGTTGAGTTATAGTTAAGCACTCGTATTTGTTTACAAACATGCACTTTCTCTATAGTTCTATTTCATACTATTAAAGATACGTTTGGTTTGGTTTTGTTTGGAGCGGTACGGTCTATCTTTTTTTCAACAAGAGGGATAATGAGACCGGGACCTATGGCTGAAAGCCGATTCCGAACGGCGACGAACATCCATTCCACAGTGGGATTCGAACCCAAGAACACAGATACCGAAGGCCAGCATCCTAACCAATCGGCCATAGTTCGGCATTAAAGATAGGAATAATGGGGTAATAATGAAATTTTAACATTCTGCTATACTTATACATAAAAACTGAGCTGTTTTGATAAATTGGATAAAAGTATTAGTCATGACAACATTGATCTTCTATGTATTTATGTGTATAAAGGTGTATTATAATTTATTTTTTAATTCAAAGTGTCAAGTGACACGATAATCACATATTTACTAAAAAGTTGTGGTCCAATCAGAATATATTTAGATTTCTTGGAAATTTGTCAAAAATGTAGAGCAAATATATAAAGTTTTAGATGCTCGGGAAAGGTGGCATTTACTACGGATGCATCAATCACAGAGGAGCCACCCCTTGAAGGAAATGGGGTTCGAAAGAGTACTCGAGTAAAAATAAGGAAAAATGGAAAAATTTATCGAAATTCCTTTAAAGAGTTGAGTTAAAAGGAAATAACTTAGGATTAATAAAATAATTAGAGGTGAAAATTTATATTTTATTTATCATTTATTGGAGCAAGAGCTAATAAACTTTCAAGATTTAGTGAAAACTCGTAAATGCTTGCCAGTTTCAAATAAAAGTTTTGCAAAAGTACAATAATTCTGTACTGCGAAAACAATCTTGTGCCTGTAATAGTCCTCTTATGTCTTCCACTGCTTCCACAGGACGTTAAGATTGATGTTCATAATTCTTTTAACACTTGGCATCCTGGTATAATTCACCGCCAAATTACGCGTGCAGCGGGCGTTTTTTTCGTGAATCGCGCGAAAGTTTAGTTATTCAGAAAAATCGCAGTCAATCGAAAACTACTTTGTTTTTATGAACGAAACTTTTTTTTTTATTTTACACTTTAATATAAACTCTATGATTATTTAACAAAAAAAAACATTTTTACGAAATCACAAAAATAAACAATTTTTAAAATTAAAGTCCGATAATCTGTCAGCACATTTCTTCATCACTATCTTTGTCACAACGGCTCATTTTATCAATTTTGTATTCAACAATTAAAAAACCAAGCTTCAAATTGACAAAACACGACTTGTACGTTCTGGAGATAGGAATTCGGTTGAAGACGGAATAACGCAACAAAAGACCGAGTCACTCGACAATCATAACTTGTAGAGAGAAAAAATGCAAAGCGTTCTATAGTAACACAAACGACACGCATATAATGTCACACATACATATAATTATACGCATTTAGTAGATTTGTGGTGGTTAGCGGGTATCCACCACAAATCTACTAAATACGTATTTTTACGTGACCCGCGCTCCAATGACAGACTGCAAAAAACGTAAAAATCCGTTGTCCACATGCGAAGTCTTAAGACGATAACATCCAAAGTAAAGGCTATTTTATAAACGATAAAGTACAGGAATAACATTTATAGACTTCTCACACAAAAAATTAGCAGTTAGTAAATTTGACTATGATTAAGTTCTTTGAAATATTTCACCGATGATTTGAGTGTGTTTTTGCAATAGTTTTTTACACATCATTATTGATCAAGTTCTTCCATAAAGGGGTTTCAGTAAAATTTTAAAAGATTTTGATATCCCGACTCCACTATTAGGCACAAAATTTGAATTGCAATAACAATGGGTTTTAATTGAACTGGAAAAGCAGATATCGTAAGAATCCTGACAAATTTCTTAACTTGTTCAAGAAGTTGAATGATGAAATTGCCCTACAGCAAAATTAACAGTTTTATTTTTAAATCCATCTGAAAGGTCTTTAAACTAGAATCCTTTCAAAATAGAATGAGTACTTCTTGTTTCACTGAATTGTGATTAAGAATGAACTGTTTGTGATTAAGTATGAAAATAGTCATTGTTTGGAAGACACATGAAGAACCTTAAAAGTAACAAAAAGGATATTTCAAAGAAAATGACCTCTTTAGAAGAATCTGATTGGAAGAAAATGCTAGAAACGAAACGGAAACAACCATCAAATCTTTAATTAAAGTACAAAGTTGTCGAAGAGGTAAAAGAATGTTTTATTCTACATGTTTTTGGTAACTTTATGCAGAAATTCAGCTAAATGACACTTTGAACCAAATGAGAAACATTAATTTAGAAACTTTAATTTTAGAAAATATTAATTTAAGATATTAGAATATAAACAAAACAAGTAGGATTATTATAATATTACAATTGCAATATTAATTTAAAGAATTCCCTATCTTTAGAATAAGGTTTAATCATACTTTGTAAATATCTATTACATTCTCTTTGTCACAATATACTTTTATATCTTCTATTTTACCTACTTTTAAGTGAATATGTCATTATATAAAGATTTAGATTGGACTTTAGTTGAAACTAGAGAAATTGCAGAAACTGCAAAAAGGTATTTAAGTAATAAAATTCTGTTAATAATATAAACTTTCAGTTAAAGTCAGACATCAAGTTGAGTGAACAATAGCCTTTTAAAAATGTAGAAATTATAAGGAGAAACAAAAATAGCAGAACTGTGACTTAATGGAGGTGGTACTGAAAAGTTTAAAATTATTTCTGATTCAATATAAAATAAAAAGTTCTGCTATCTTTAGAATTAAATTTTCCTCGATTAGTAATAAATGTCTAAAATTATAAAATTATTTACTTTGTCTGTACGGAGCATCCTTAAAAAATCATAAAATACGTACATGAAAAGAATACTACTCAATTGCAAAATAATTTTTAGACTTTTAAATTAGAAACTAATTTTTGATATGAAATAGTAGTTAACTATTTTTGTTCTGCAAACCTCGATTATATTTACGCATTGTGTGTGGGTACATTTCGCAGCGGAATTGTACCGGGAAAGGTAGTGTTACTGGTAAATTGAGTTATTCAGTTAAATATCAATAGATCAAAAATTATTTCATTTTTTAACCTACTTTTCGTATTTTATATTGAAATATATAAACAAATATATAAATCGACAAACAAATATATATATATATATATATATATACACACACACAAATATATAATATATAAATATACATATATATATCATTTTCGCAAGGATAAGTAAAAAGGTGATTTTAAATCTAAATTGATTTTTTTAATCAACCTTCCCGTTCTGTGGTTCCGCATAGACTGATGTAAAAACTAGTTTTTATTTGACTAAATTTTTCCAGAATCTATGCAGTAGACAAGAACATTCGGCTTCGTTTTCCTGTATATACCGTTATTTTTGTACCCACAAACAAACCATGTTGTCACACTAACTCGTACTAGAACGTAACTCGTGCTCAACTATCAATCGTCAGAAAAAGTACTAGTACATGCCCCGCATACAGTGTGTTAATGATCAATATATTTTATTTTATAGCATGATTAATTGTTTTTTAAATTTTTAATTTCTTAAGTTATTTTCAAATTTTAAACTGTTAGATAATCATATAGTTTAAAATATAACATTTTTCTGTTTGATATCCAAATTTAAAATCTAATATGCCCATTTCAAAATCTATCCTGTCGGTGATTTTTTTTTCCATTTTCTGTATATTTTAAAGCCATTCTAAAATATATGCTGATAGAAATGGCAAAATTAAATAATTGAAAGCTAGAATTTTATTACTAAAATTGTAATTTATATAAAAGAATCAAAGTACTTTATTTTATGATGAATAAAAAAATGGCTTTTATAATGAAAAATTTTAAATTGAAAAAGATACTTTTTCTTAAGGAAACTTAGTATTTTGAATCTTAGTGTTTGAGATATTAAAGTTTTTAATTGCATACTTATGATAAACGTAAATAATGCTGTTACGTGAAACATAGCTGGCACTAAAATCTACAGGAAAAGAATTTTTGTTAAAATACAGAGCATTTTTATAAAACTCAGTGTCCCAACAGCATTAAAAGTGTTCCTACTGCACTGTATATCAGCCCTCTTTTTAAGTTTTTCACTATGTTCAAAACTTTAGGAAAAAAACAACGCATTCATTTTTATTTACGTTAAATATAGTTTGTATTAAAAAATTATTTGAAATTTTACAATGCTTTAACAATTATTATCATAAGGTATTTACCTTGTAAGAATTAACGTTTTAAAAGATATCTAGCAATAAAAGATAATATTTGAAAATTGGAGAGAGACTGAGAAACTTTTCATGCTCCTGGAACAACACGATATGTCACTATAACGATGTTAATGAGATCAAAGTAAAAATAGCTTTGCATCAATTATTTATTATGACCGAGTTTTGATGATACCGCTTTCAAACGAATTTTTCTAGTACCACCACTCAAATGTTCTAAATGTCAATAAGATTTTCTTTCCCATTCGCATTTATTGTTTCGATCGGAAAGACAGTGTATAAGTTGAGACGTGCACGAATTACCAATCAGTGTCTCAGTTTTAAATCGTAAAAGGAGGTCAAATAGCTATCCCATTATAGTTTGAAGTTGTCAGGCAACACTTTGGCCAATTGCGTTGGATGGAAATTAGGGTGTGGATCCAGACGCTAGGAGTCGTATGTAGGTTTCGAAATCGAAAGTCACTCAGATAAAATTTTTTATTTTCAAAAGATTTATCTTAATTCTGGTGGTAAATAAAATAAAGGGGGGGGGGGAAAGATACACTATTCTGAATCATAGAATATTATGAACTTTAACAAGAATTTGTAGACTGGTGATAGTTTATGGATTGAAGCGAGATATTATAAAAGATTTATTTTAATTCTGGTGGTAAATAAAATAAAGGGGGAAAGAGACAAGCTATTCTGAATCATAGAATATTATGAACTTCAACAAGAATTTGTAGATGATTGAAGCGGGATATTATAAACAAAAACTAAAGGTGTTTAGGTACTATGTTTCTACCGGATGATACTACCTTTTGTAGAGAAGACACCAAGAATGTAGATTAGTTGCTATCGGACTCTTGACGTGAGTACATCACAGGTCATTAATTTAACTCGTACGTTTGTCGAAGTCTAAAACTTCCAAGAAATTTTGTATTCATACTTCCGGTCTCTCCAATTAATGTGATGGTTGGTTGGTTGGTTAGTTGAAGTTTTACAGCGCAAGAGTCTATTTAGGACATAAGCGCCAAGCACAAGGTGTTTATTCGTAAATACAGCAAAACATACGAGATAAAATTGCCCTAATCCGAAAACTGAACAGGCTAAAACCAGCAAAGGTAAAACATAACATTTTAAAAAATTTATAGGCATGTCTACTTTATATAAACTCAAGTACACAGGAAAGATACGTAACAGGTAAAATGATGAAACATTAGAAGGTAAAAGCTAAAAGCATAAAGCACAATAAATATATTTTAAAATTAAAAATGAAAAAACTACTAAAACAATTCATAAATAAGTTTAAATTGACTAAAAATGAGCCTGTAAAACGGAGAAAAGAGAAAAATGGATGCGGGGGTTCATCCAGTAAATCCCTTAATATCAGATGCTGTGTGCCAAAAAATAAGGCATAGACAGGTTGTAAGTGGCTACAAGAGGTACGTACATGTAAAATAGATAACGATAAACTGACAAAAAGAACGTCGGAGTTTGGGTTCCAATTAATGTAAAAAATTTTAAATATTCACGTTTCTTAGACGGCAATTAACGAATCAGTGATAAAACTAAGTACATCTTCATAGATAAATTAATTTCTTTTATTTTCTTACATGTCATCCTCTTTATTTACCTTCGTACATATGTGTTAGTGGCAGTTAATCAACGTTCAACTGGCAGTCCAAATTTAATTCCAAGCCTTAGAAATATTTTTTTTTCGTATATACGCAAATAGCTTTGGTTTTGATAACTGTAGAATTTATTTTACTGCGTTGGCGTAACTACCTAGTGTCGATTTTTAGATACAGTTAAAAATAATGTGTAGATTTTTGTTTCCTCGAAATGACTTACGTATATACCCAAGACAGATGACTGTCCTAAGGACAGTCTCCGAAATTTGCGAACATCGGTTATAATTTATAATTTTATCAATTAAATAGATTTTTTATAACCTTGCTCGTAAATTTGTTTTTTCTGTATATACATTGACAAAGCATAATGAATATGAATATGAATATATATATATATATATATATATATATATATATATATATATCTATATCTATATATATATATAAATATATCTATATCTATATATCTATATACATATCTATCTATATATATATCTATATCTATATATCTATCCATATCTATATCTATATATCTATCCATATCTGTATCTAAATATCTATCCATATCTATATCTATATATCTATACATATCTATATCTATATATCTATACATATCTATATCTATATATCTATACATATCTATATCTATATATCTATACATATATATATATATATCTATATATCTATATATATATATATATATATATATATATATATATATATATATATATATATATATATATATATATATGTATATATATATGTATATATAGATATATATATATATATATATATATCTATATATCTATACATATATATCTATATATATATATCTATATATATATATATATCTATATATATCTATATATATATATATATATATATCTATATATATCTATATATATCTATATATATCTATATCTATATATATCTATATATATCTACATATACATATATATATACATCTATATATATGTATGTATATATATGTATATGTATATCAAACTGAAGTGGGTTTTTTTACTTCTGAAATGAGTTTAATATGATTTTATCGATGCAGATTATAAGGTTTGGTTTGAAGCGTTACGGTCTACTGTTTTTATACACGAGCGATAATGAGATAGAGACCTATTGTTTAAAGCCGATTCCGAATACCTGCGAACATCCCTGCATCAGTTTGAGTCAAAACATTCGAACTCCGGTACCGAAGAACAGCGCTCTACCATTCAGCCATCGTTCGACTGATGGAGGTAAGAAAATGTACCATACGAAACGGAATTATCAAAAGACAAATTTACTATGTGTGTAAGGCAAGATAATTTTCATGGCTAAGTACACTATAATAAAGATACTGATCCTCAAAAAAGCTGATTTGATAACCGCAAAATACCGATATTATATGAACACCTGTATTAATTTGTAACTTTTATTTACTTGAATATATCGGAGTTGGTTGTGGGAGAAGCTGTTGATTCCGTATTTGATAAAATTAGTACCCTTCGAGTTTATTCGTCAGAACAACAAAAATCAATACAACGTAAATATTACTAAATGTGATAAATGAAGAATATAAAAATATATCAGCAGAACAGATAACCCCAGTTGCGCACGCGCACTAGAATCTGGAAACTGAGAAAGAAAATCTTTTACAAATGAAACACCGGAACAAATATTTATTTTTCTTTGATCTTAACTCATTAGTGATAGTGCTTACTTTGCAAAGAGGATAGCGATATTTTTATATATAAGCATAATTTGATATCCATTGTTTATATGGATATTTATCTTGAATTCGTTGAACTATTTCAGATGTTAAAATATTTTCAAATATATAATATGAAAAAAAAATAAGAATAACATTTGAACTACTATAAATGTAGAGAAGGTGATATTAAGAATCGTTTTGTTATTAAAATTATTTGGCTTCTTGAAGTACAGCAAGCTTATTAGCACAAAGTCAGTTATTTTTGGGCCTCTCGAAATTAAAGAATTGTAAGATTTTATGAGTTTTTTTTAAAACTCAGTATGTCCTCATTGTACTAAAGTGGTCGTAGATGCAGCGGAGGTTTTATTTTCAGGTAACTAACTTTGCATGAACGGATCCATTAGCTTTTAAAAGTAGTAAGCATTGTTACTTGTTTACAT
>JAGEOH010001685.1:0-14447 GCA_032207245.1 Pardosa pseudoannulata | reverse complement strand
TTTTTCCTAACGCAGCTGGCAATACAGAAACTATATGCCTTTATTCCAATACAAGGCTGCAAAGGTGTTATATATTTATTTAGCACAACCCGAGTAGCACGTGGCCATTTAGCAAAACATGAGAAGCACGAACAGTTAAAGGCATGCATTACCCCGCTGGGTCCTCGTAATTTAGAAGCAGAGACCAAGCAGAAGACCCACAGGATTGACCTGCCACCCTAGAGATACTGTTTGAGAACATGGAGGGCATTGTGCCATGAATATATTTTAAGTGCCCCAGTCACCTTTAACGAACACGGCTGATCTTAGGTCGGATGGAGCCCCAAACCCGCAACCTTTCAGTTACGAGATCGCTGTCTTTGCAGACTAAACTGTCATTGCTTGCCTTTACTTTGAGGAATTAATCCATGATGTTTGCTCAATGTAGAAGACCATTATTTTCCATAATATAAAGTCCAAACCAGCTGAAACAATGAAAAGTCTTATATAAGGCTAAGACTTCAACCCAGTATCTTAGGTTAGGGTGGGTGGTTACAGATCCACCATTAAAACGTGTTAGGGAGTACGTCCATCGATCCTAAAACTTCCCATGTCATCTCGTGCCCACTAACAAAACATTCATAATCCTAATACTCGAGGGCCGAACGATGGCCGACTGGTTAGGGTGCTGGCCTTCGGTACCGGAGTTCGTGGGTTCGAATCCCACAGTGGCATGGATGTTCGTAGCCGTTCGGAATCGGCTTTAAGCTGTAGGTCCCGGTCTCATTAGTCCTCGTGTTGTAAAAAGTATACCGTAGCACTCCAAACCAAACCAAAACCTAATACTCGAGGAATCATTTCGAGTTCCTGTCTCCTTCCAGATTTAAACATGTTTAGAACAATATGGAATGTCTGTTTTGCATGTGGATATGTGTTGTATGGGGTGAATAATGATCGATCAACTTTCGGTTGTACAAGTTTTCAACAGCAAATTTGGAACAGGATATAGATATTGGTAAGAGGTCTTAGTGTCTTATATAGGACTTTATATAAGTTCATGTGGTTTTGACATTTTAATTATGGACGATAATGTTCTTCCTCACCGAGTAAACCTCACTGATGAATTCCTGAAAGTAAAAATACATTGAGAAATATACCGTGGAAAGTCTACTCATCTTAACCCAATAGAAAACTTTGGAAGATCTTGAAAACCTAACCAAATGCCTTGGAAGAGGTTACCACGAAGATACCTCCTCCTAGACAGGTAAAGGCTTTAAAAACGGAATTTGTGGAAGTTGAGCTTACTTCCCCAACTTATGGTTAACATTGTTAATTCTGAGGATGAAAACATGTAAGAATTCATGCGCGCACACCAAGGGAGATTCCCATTCCTTAATAATCCGTCAGGCTACATTTATTTTCAGAGTTATTCCTTTTTTTCATAATTTTGTCACATTTTTAAACCTTTTTTTATTGTTTCACGCTACAATAATATTTCATGTACAGTACTCGTAAATTTTTACTTCCGTATTTATATGCCATAATGTTATGTTATACTCCAGACAAAAATCATAAAATTATAAATCCCCAATTCTGACGAATTCACAAATTTATACATGTAAGTATAATTTTGGACATTTCATTATTGATTATGTAGAAGTATGAAACGCAAATGAAGCACTCAAAGCAGATTGTGTAAATGGAAACCACTTTAAGTTTATTCTGATTCTTCAATAATCAACAGAAAAGATCAAAACGATGGCCGAATGGTAGAGCGCTGCTCTTCGGAGCCGAAATTTGCTGGTGGGCATGGATGTTCGTACCCGTTCGGAATCATATTTAAGTAGTAGGTCCTAGTCTCATTTGACCTTGTGCGTAAAGCAGTAGGCCGTAGTGTTCCAAACTAAACCAGCAAAAAAGTACATTTAAAAGGTCACTTTGCAAATAAAATATTTTATAGTCCTATTTAAAAATTTTTTTTAATTAAATCGTTTCAAAATTAAATCACAAAATTTTGTCAATGTGTAATGTATCCGATATTTACTTTTTAATAATATTTTTTGAAACTGTTACTGTATTTTGGTTTTATAATAAAAGAAATTACATATTTCGACAAAATTAGGCCATTTCATTTATAAAAATCAGATTAAGACGATTTATAAATATATTTTTATATATTTACCAGTGCCACACAAAATTGCTTACTTTAAATATATCTCCTATACTCTTAAACTAAAGCTTTAAATAATAAAGACAAGAAATAAACATAAGGATTAGTATTTCAAAATAGGTTTGTTTGTTTTTACTTTTTTTATAATATCTATCTTTTATAATTATATTTGAAACTTTGTGAGCCCATGATTCAATTCTCTTATTGGAATACGATTAAAATAAAATATTAGATATCGAATTAACATCTAAAGACAGAACTTTTGACGCAAGTGTAAACCATACTTAAAATTTAAACTTTAATTTCCCTAATACATTTTATCCTCCATTTGCTGATTAGTTCTCTGAACTTAAATACGATTCGTTTACGCTTTGCGTGATATGGCGAATAGATGCCTATACATAGGAGCAGGTAATTTACAACATTAGAGTTCTCAGAATGCATGACGAATATTTTGAAACTCGATTAATTTCCATATTACTAAAGTGGAAGTACAAATTCTTTGCGAACTATTTTATTTACTCGAATTAAAATTTAATCGGAAATGTATCATTCTAGTATAGTTTAATAAAGTTATATATACAGGAGGAATCTGATAAATTCTATTTTTGTTATATAAAACTAAAAATGAAACCGGAATTTCAATTCCCTGGATTTTGATTTTATACAAATAATTTTGTAATTTAAAATTATGCTATTTTGTAAACATAATTACATTGTAGATACAAGCTCGGTGACGTCGGGATAGCGCTTTCTGATACTAAGGCAAAGGTTCGATGTTCGATCCCCAGGCTTTGTAAATTTGGCCCAAACTTTCATAATTTAGAAATTAATATTGACTCAGAAGGAAGAGAAAGTGCTTTAACGATAATGTAAATACGCGAGTAAAATAAATGATTAGAAAGTACCTTATAAGAGGAAGAAGTTTCCAGGCTCCAGCTCAGATTCAACTTCTTTAATACTCTTTAGAGTTGTATTATGGTTTTGTTTTTTAAGTTACTAATCTTATGGATTTCAGGTATTAGCTTTTACAAATTCCTTGTAGAGTATATATTTTTAGCATTCTAATGCGGATACATTATTTAAGTTGGTTTTTTACAATCTTAGCGATAATGTAAATATGCGAGTGAAATAAATGATTAGAAATTACCTTATGAGAGAAAGAAGATTACAGGCTTAAGCTCAGATTCAACTTCTTTATTACTCTTTAAAGTTGTGTTACCGTTTTGTTTTTTAAATTACTAATCTTATGGATTTTAGGTATTAGTTTTTAAAAATTCCTTATAGATTACATATTTGTAGTATTATAACACGAATATATTATTAAAGTTGGTTTTTTACAATGGTGCTGATTAAATGTTCTGTTAAACTAATAGGTTTACATGACGTTTAACAACATTAGTTCGAACGAGAAACCGAATTTATATTATTTTTAAAGAACATGTGATATGTAGTTCTAAAGCTGTGATATCACTACTTCGACACATAGTCAATAACTAGTACACAAAATGAGGTTTTCACAAAACAGACGGTGACTCCTGTAAAAAGATTTCCCTGCCGACCAGAGCTAGATCATTCGGGTTTTAACCTGAATGTACGCTTTCCCCTATTTTCTTTTAGTGGGTACATATACTGAGAGCCACGTATGCATGGAAACTTGACTCTAGGAATACTGTGTAATATTGACCACATAACCGGGACATATGCTTATCACCCCAAGGCTTTTGGTCTTGAAAATGGAGATTAGCACCGTAGGTCATTACCCCTCCAGCCCCCCTAAGTTGTATTTTTGCAGAGAAGATTTTTAAATTTGAGTTAATTACTTTTTAGGCATATAAACAATAAAGACAAAAATAGTCAATAAATCAGAAAAGTTTAATTTTCAGAACGATTAATATAAGGTTGTGCATTGCCTCTATTGAAAGTCTTCTATAGTATCAAAATTGTATATAAAAATGCAGTTGACATAAAATCACTGGTGATGAATAGATGGTCTTGTTTTACTACTCTATTTTATTTCTGAAAAACGAGAAAATCATCGTACAGCTATTTTATCTTTCTTATTTGTTTTATAATAAATGCGGTGCACTTCACTTTATTAATAGTTTACCATGAAATCTGCTGATTTGTTTCCGTTTTTATTATTGGAACACCATATAGATAGAGCAACATCGCTCTGAGGATACAACAAACAAATGCACCTAAGAATTACTGAGGAATAAATTTGGAACTCATATATAATGCTAACACAATACGCTAACCACTATTCAGTGTGGAGGCAAATGCATTTTTTCTACAAATACGGGGCACTTGCCTTTATAAGCAATTTACCATACAATCCACTGATTTGTTGCCCATTATATTTTTTTAATCTCCTAAGATCATTTACATTCATAATATTAATAATAGATTCACCTATACATATCACAATAGTAAGACATTAAAAGAAAAGAAAATAATCACTGAAATATTAAGTAGAAAAGCAGTTGCAATTATCTCTAGATCGAAATTAATCTGGTCAATTTACGTGAATCAGCATGAGATCTACTGAGCGCAATACACACACACAAAAAAAAGAAATTCAAACAACCCGTCCTGATATCTTTTTCCATTAGAAGATAATTCGTAAAGATAGCGCTATGCACTAGTCCGATTAAGATCTGAAGTGTTTTCGATCTAAATTGGTGCTTTTTATTGGGCTTATCTGATAAAGGTATAGCATACTAATTACAACCAGACTCTTATAAAATATAAAATACTTAAGCTCGCCTTCTTTTTCTAAGAAATTTTGCCATGTTTAAGATTTTGATCTTATTGAAAAAACTTTCATTAGAACCTTATTTCTAAAATTACTTTTTAAACACCTTAGTTTTATAGACTACTAATAATTATTCTGTTATTTTAGATAATGTATTGTAAAATATACTAGTATATTTTACAATATATAACTAGTATATTTACAATAATACTATAATTATACTATAATAATAAATTATAACATAATAATTATAATTATATATATCTAGTTATATAATATAATATAATTTTAATATATTGTAAAATATACTAGTTTTATAATATACACATTTAAAATTTCAGTGTATGTTTAAAAATCACTACTCCGTTTTTTACTTCCATTATAAATTTTAGAACAAATATTTAGAGATGTAAAATCTTGGACAATGGACTAAATTTGTACTGTTATATGTGTTCTTATACACACAAATAAACATTAATTCTAAATCTCTTAATATCCATTTTCACTATTAATAAACAAGTTTTGATTAGTTTTATTTTGAAAATTTGTTGTTGCAATAGAATATCATTATAATTAAAATAAAAATCAGAGATTAATTATACTTTTCATCTATGATATATAAACAAAAGATGTTAAAATATAAAGTTCCATTTGAACAAACACTATTTTCAATTAAAATATATTTTGCTAGTTAGTACATACAAAATGACAGCAATATAACTTGCATATGTCAAATTTTCCTCCAGAGGCTGATTGTCCGGAAATTTTTACTCAAATTAATAAACAAAATATAACTCAGTCTTATGAAGCCTGCAATTATTAAACCTTTAAAAAGATATTAAATCCTCAATATATCGATTCACTAATGATCTCTGGGTAATAATTTCTAATAATGTTTAAATATTAATAACTAAATGATTTACTGGGGAAAATATTTCACCCTAAGTTGTCAGATGTTGGTCTTTTCCCCGCAATTTTACTATTTTTACCCTCCCTGCAACCTCCTTGCCCTTAAATTTCCATTCATAATATTTCTGGTAACTGACCTTATGTATTGTTTCTACCAATGTGTGAGATATAAATATCTTCTTAAGGTTTTCGGAGAAGCTATTGCTTTTGAAAGTTCAAATTGGTCATATGAACCGCAGTGCGACTACTAAGTCAGCATGTTTTTGCAGATGGCGGCAAGATGCAGGTGCATAACTAATTTCTATAATGATACTAAAAGGCGGTGTGGATATTATAGAAGGAATAAAAGCGTCATATTCGCCACATTGCTGGCGTAAATTGCCAAATTGTTTCAACAAAACAAATAAGTGGCCATTTTTTTAAACACTTGCGCTTGAATTATTGAAGGGGCCTATAAACGAAAGAAAGTAGCAACCTTATCCAATACTTTAAAAAAGAAAATTAAACCTTTTTTTGTAAAGACCCCTTCATTCCCTAGAAAAAAAATATTATTTGTTCTTCAAAAGAAACATTTATTGCTAAAAAAAGGGATAATAAAACAACAGATATGTCGAAAATATAGTTTATGTATGTGCAAAGAAGATTCATTTAACATGTGGGTAATTCCATACCAAATCAACACAAGGTTTCTACCTGACCCCCTCCAATTTTGATTAAATTAAGTATAGTCAGTGACTTCAAGGTAATAAAGAAAATCTCCAAATCTTATGTTAAAATAATTATTGGTTTGGGAGTTATAAGGCTTTAAAGTTGCCAGATTTGTCTAAAAAGTACACTATCGGCATACCTTTAAATTACACTTGCTACTCACCTAATTAAGCTAGAGATATGTGCAAGGTGTTATTTTAAACCTTTTTTAATGGGCTTTCATATGATATACAACACATGATGACTTGAAAATTTTTTAAAAAATTTAAATTTAAATTTAAATTTAAAATTTAAATTTCTCAAAAAGCCAAGTTTTTAAAATTTTGAAAAAAATCTCAAAAATTGCTCATATTATTGTTAATTAATCCTCAAAGTTTCATGTTGGGATCATAATGGGATCACAAGCTACAAAAGTTTTTGTTTGATATATTTACTATTGCAATAACGAAAATGAGAACATGCATTCATTACTTTTAATCTAACTCATCTGTATAGGATGGCATTAATGTTTACACACTACCTTATCGACATATACTCTAGTAAATAGTACATTTAACATTTGTGAAGATTTTAGAATGAAGAAAAATTATTAAAGTGCATTACTTTTGATGGATGGTGCTACTTATTTAGTTGAAACTGGTAGAAAGCTTTATGTGTTTTGAGAATTTCTACTTCAGAAAGAATATACATTGGTCCTGTTGGAGTTAAAGGATCCACCTTACACATAACATCGGAAATTGGAATCCATAGTACATCTGGCTTATATAGATATAAAAAAAGATGGTGATGGTCCAGATGAGTGAAGGAATGTCACTTTTACCTCTTCAGAGTTTTTCTCTTCTTTCTCTTAACATAAATAAATGCAAGCCACCAGTTGCAATCATAAACAGCTGTAATATAGCCATTTTTATCAGCAAATAGAAGTTTTTATTGTGATGCTATCGCAGTTTGCATGAATAAATCTTGTGAAAAGGAAAATGTCTTCTCAAAGACTTTTGTTTTTGATTCTGTGGGTATAAAAGCATAATATTTCTGAGTCCCAGGAATTGCAAAAACATTTTTAAATTGGTCATCTAGAAATATAGCTGTAGAAACATGTTCTTCTTGGGTTGAAAAACAAAACGTATTCCTGTGATGTTTTCCTGTGCCCAGTTAAAAAGTTGTTCTGGTGTAAGTATTTGATTTTTATATGGTCGTTGTAGGCTTGCTCAAGCCGCTAACTCTTGAGTGTACCTCCTACCCCATCACAAGGTCCTTTACCATGAGCTGTTGTCCAAAAATGCCATTCTGCCTCAATTCCAAAATCTTCCTTATGTAAGCATAAATTGGCAAAGTTTTTCTTATTTATATATTGTGCAGATGACCCATCTGAGAAATAAAATATTTTCCTTGCACTTTTTTTTAAAATTCTGTCTTAAAAAAAGTAATAAGCTTCTTTTGAAAACAGTAAACTGCTACTGTATTGGGCTCCAAACAGTCTTAAATTACAATGTATGTAAAGTGGTAAATTCCAAACTTCCCTTTGTAATATACAACAAATGGGTGAGTTGTAGATTGAACATTAGTCCAGTGGCAGCTCTGGGCCTCATCCTGTATAACAAATAAGTAATTTTCAGCAAAATCAAGAACTACAAACTCTGAATCTTTTAAATTTCTTTTTATATTGTTTATAAATGAATTTTGTTATTTTACCACTAAGTAATGATAAACTAATACAGACATTTTCTCACAAAATAAGTCAATAAATTCTGATGCTGACTTTTGTATTGTTTCTAAAGAGCTCCTATCAACAGAAATCCACTGATTGAAAATGACCTTTTCCACCATATTTTCAACGAAAGTTTCACCAAGTATGGTTTTTAATTATGTAGTCCCAGAACATGATGTGGCAGCTGACTGATGCTGGATTACAAATCATCATAGCAAGGCAGTCCTTGTATGTGTTAATTTTTCCATGTGTTAATGGAAGCTAATTTGGTATTTTATAGCTTGTGATCCCATTATAATCCCAATGTACTATGTCACAATGTATGAAGCCAGATGTACTATGAATTCCAATTTCAGATGTTATGTGTAAGGTGAATCCTTTAACTCTAACAGGACCAATGTATATTCTTTCTGAAGTAGAAATTCTCAAAACACATAAAGCTTTCTATCAGTTTCAACTAAATAAGTAGCACCATCCATCAAAAGTAATGCACTTTAATGATTTTTCTTCATTCTAAAATCTTCACAAATGTTAAATGTACTATTTACTAGAGTATATGTCGATAAGGTAGTGTGTAAACATTAATGCCATCCTATACAGATGAGTTAGATTAAAAGTAATGAATGCATGTTCTCATTTTCGTTATTGCAATAGTAAATATATCAAACAAAAAACTTTTGTAGCTTGTGATCCCATTATGATCCCAACATGAAACTTTGAGGATTAATTAACAATAATATGAGCAATTTTTGAGATTTTTTTCAAAATTTTAAAAACTTGGCTTTTTGAGAAATTTAAATTTTAAATTTTAATTTAAATTTAAATTTAAAAAAAAATTTCAAGTCATCATGTGTTGTATATCATATGAAAGCCCATTAAAAAAGGTTTAAAATAACACCTTGCTCATATCTATAGCTTAATTAGGTGAGTAGCAAGTGTAATTTAAAGTATGCCGATAGTGTATTTTTTAGACAAATCTGGCAACTTTAAAGCCTTATAACTCCCAAACCAATTATTATTTGAACATAAGATTTGTTAATTTTCTTTATTACCATAAAGTCACTTATTATACCAAATTTAATGAAAATTGGAGGGGGTCAGGTAGAATTTTAGAGTGTTTACAAGACAAAAGTATTTATCTTAGCGACATTTAAAAATAAAAACTAGAATATAATGTATTACTAATTAATACTAGAATCATCATTCTTTGATATCCTTTGTGTCATAAACACACTTCATTACCAGATTCAGCTTTTTTATTTCATACATGAATTTTGTATTACACTGTGTCATTTAATTAAAAATTAAAAATAAATAAAAAATTAAATTTAACGTATTACTAATTTATACTAGAAGCATCATTCTTTGATATCCTTTCTGTCATAAACAGACTTCAATACGAGATTCACACTTTTAATTTATAGCTGAATTTTGTTTTACATTGTATCACATGCCTTGAAAATTAAAAAGAATGAAAACTAAAATATAATGTATTACTAATTTATATTACAAGCATCATTCTTTGATAACGTTTGTGTTATAGACACACTTCATTACGAGATTCATCCTCTTAATTTTATAGCTGAATTTTGCATTACACTGTGTCATATACCTTGAAAATTAAAAAATAAAAACTAAAATATAATGCATTACTAATTTATACTAGAAGCATCATACTTTGATATCGTTTGTGTTATAGACCACTTCATTACGAGATTCATCCTCTTAATTTTATAGCTGAATTTTGCATTACACTGTAACACATCCCTTGAAAATTAAAAAGAAATAAAAAATTAAATTTAACATATTACTAATTTATACTAGAAGCATCATTCTTTGATATCGTTTGTGTTATAGACACACTTCATTACGAGATTCATCCTCTTAATTTTATAGCTGAATTTTGCATTACACTGTAACACATGCCATGAAGTAACAAAATAATTTTATTTATCTACTGTAAAGATATGAAAATTTTATAAGCATCTTGTTCGATATTATTAAGTTTAAAAAATTACCAAACAGATTATAACAAATTTCAGTAATAATTTACTACTGAAGAAAATAATTTATAAACTGTGAGTATGAAAGGATTACAGAAATAAAACAGTAAATAAACTTAATGTTCTTATAAATCTACAAACTAATCTTAAATTGATCTTATTTTGCAGCTATAGATATATATTAAGGACGCATATATTAAATCATCACAATGCCTTTCTTACATTTTATGTGTACAATCAGTTTCTATCAGAGTGCATAAAAATTTCTAATTAAAATTTATCACTTTCCATATACTACATGCACTCAATGTAAATTTTCTTCTTTCTTAGTCTCAAGATAGACAATTCAAAATTTTAAAGACTGGTGAAAGTTAAAGATGATTTTTTTATAGTTAATTAAAATCCACCAAAATATAAACTAGACAATGACGGCTTAAAATTTTCATAGTCACATTTTAAACTCCTTCTTCAGTGTTATGAATAATTTATATATATATATATATATATATATATATATATATATATATATATATATATATATATATATATATATATATATATATATATATATATATATATATTAATACTTACTTTATAAGTAAGTAAAATAAAATAATTCCCACACATTACATTTATTACATCGTAATAAAAATTAGAATACAATATTTAAAATTTTTTTTATTATTATTACATTGTTCTACATTATTTAATATATTACCATAATATATATTTAATCAAAATTAATAGCAATAAAATATTTGTAAATAATGTAATTCTTCTTTTATTTATATGTTATTCTAAATATTTCTTTTTATCTTATATTTTAATTTTTTCTATAGTTTGATATAAAATAAACAATGCTTGGTGTTATTTATTTTGAAATAAATACAATAATGTAACTATAAATTTCAGGGTATAGAAATTAAACGTTTCATATAATAATTTTTATTTTCTTTTATGCAATAGTAATTCATTTATTTAATGTGTTTTATACTATTGTTTTGCATTAAGAGTTAAATTAAACATTGAAATTTTTTTCCACAATATAAATGTTTTTAGACAATAAAAGGAGTTTTAACATTTCATTTATTTAAAATATAACTTTTAAAGTTTTCTTTAAATTTTCTTAAAATTCATGTCATTTTCAAATATTAAAATATTTATTTTAAAAATATTTTTAGAGCTACTACAATTATTTTACACAAAATAAAATTATGAATCAAAATTCAGCCATTACTAAAATTACATTTTCAAAATAAATGGTTCATAAGAAATGAAAGAAATTCACATTTCCTTGTATGCTTATATATATATATGTATATATATATATATATATATATATATATATATATATATATATATATTATAAGGAAAATTATATTTAAAAATATGAAATCATAAAAATATCCTTTCGCATTCTCCTTTTTAAAACTTAAATATACCACTATCTGACCAATTATAACTCTACATTATTAGCGGACGATATAGGAAGTTATAAAAAATTATATGCACGCTGTCGGAGGCAGATTTTTCCAGAGATTTTCCCACAGATGTTGAACAAGTGTTAAGAGCCTCATTACATATAGCTTCATGCTAGTGACCCGTCTGTTTGTTCTGTCCCTATAATGAATAAACTAGTCATCCAACGTTATCTTAATAATCTTTAGCTAAAACGGTGTCTCTTTTCTATGACTGCAATTAATCGGGAATTCCGTCTTTTTATATACACACACACACACGCACACACTCACACACAAACACCACACAACACACACACACACAAACCATACAATATATATATATATATATATATTATAGATATGTATAGTTTTGACAAAAAAAAGTATAATGTAATCTAATAAGTCCCACTTTATTCTATACATTATATAAAACTTACATAGTTAATTAATTACATAGATAATAAATTAACTATGTAAGTTTTATATAATATAGAATAAAGTGGCACTTACTAGGTTACATACACTTTTTTTTGTCTATATACACACACACACACACACACACACATATATATATATATATATATATATATATAATATATATATATATATATATATATATATATACATATATATATATATATATATATAATATACACATATACATACACACACACACACATATATATATATATATATATATATATATATATATGTTTGACAAAAAAAAGTATATGTAATCTAATAAGTGCCACTTTATTCTATACATTATATAAAACTTACATAGTTAATTAATTACATAGTATATAAATTAACTATGTAAGTTTTATATAATGTATAGAATAAAGTGGCACTTATTAGGTTACATATACTTTTTTTTGTCAAACATATATACACATACATATATATATATATATATATATTATATATATATATATATATATATATATATATTTATATATATATATATATATATATATATATATATATATATATATATATATATATATATATATATATATATATATATATATATATATATATATATATATATATATATATATATATATATATATATATATATATATATATATATATATATATATATATATATATATATATATATATATATATTTATATATATATATATATATATATATATATATATATATATATATATATATATATATATATATATATATATATATATATATATATATATATATATATATATATATATATATAATATATATATATATATATATATATTTATATATATATATATGTTATATATATGTTTAACAAAAAAGGTATATGTAACCTAATAAGTGACACTTTATTCTATACATTATATAAAACTTACATAGTTAATTTAACGCTTGTTTCTTTATAACATAAAAGCCTTATAAATTTAGATGCAATAAATAGAATAGCATAACATAGCACAAAGAAGTATTTAAAGTTTTCATTCGTTAAAAAATGCCCCTATAAATAAATTAATATTATTAAAGAAACAGATTTTAAATTTTACCTGCATGAAAATAAATTATATAACGAATATAGACTTATTAAAAGTAATCGCTAACCTCACCTCATGTAGACATGCATTTTCTTACTATTCTCTTTGCAGAACCTTGATGTTTTTTTACAGAAAAATTCTTATTATTACTAGGAAATCTTAAATGTTTTATACTCACTAAAATTATACAGTTCAATAGGTGTCGGTTTGACTTTATGCGTAGAAAGTACAGAAAATCTTATGTAACCTTTTATAACACTCTTGTAACTGTATTGTATATTAAGTATCGTGTAAGAAAATTATAGAGATAGAGAACAATTTCAAAACCATAAGCAAAAATGAAATAAATTTTAAAAAATAAAATGAATATATTATATGCAGTTATTTTACACCTCTTAACGTGCTCCATTAGCAATGTAGGAACGAGCCAAGCTTAATGCCCGGGAAGATATAATAGGCTTAGTGTGCGTCGGCCACTAAGCTTCTTTTCGTTCTCACATTATTAATTAAGCTAGTTCATGCCTACAAAGCTGTTATTTATATTCATTTTTTTCCGCTTCTCCCTTATAGCTATGATATATTATTATTGCTCCTTACTCACACACAAAAGTTATACATTTTCTTAAAAGTTAAAAAATTACGAAAAAGATATTAAGATGAAAGTTAAAGATACAGAGGATTCCTCAAAATAAGTCTACTACTCAATATATGACTAATTTGAGAAGCAGTTTTTAGCAAATATACTGACAATATTTGTTAGTCTAAAATGGTAAAACACTTAATCTCGTAATTCTTTACGGGACATTCTTTGAGGTGGTAAATCCTATTATGAATTTAATTTCACACTACTTCTTTTCTTTAAAATACTTCAAAGACTATTTTTGCTCTAAATTTTATTTTATACCCAAATCATAAATTGTTCAATTTCATAATATTTTATTAGCAATAAATTGTTGACTTACAACTAATATAGATAACGTAATTTTTGACGTAATTACGTTCGAAAGAACATAGCTCCAAATTAACCCTTTGAAGGTCACTAACATAAATAATTTGGAATTTAATGAAGTTAGTTTATAAATGTTATCTATGAACCTTATGAATGTAAAATATATAAAAAAAAATTCTCGACATGTCTTAGAGGGGCATACCTTTAGGAGGGTTTGAGAGGTAGTTAAACTGATAAAACCCTCCCCTTGTACAGAATATAATACTTTATATAATTTTTATTACATT
>JAGEOH010001684.1:0-14510 GCA_032207245.1 Pardosa pseudoannulata | reverse complement strand
AATCATAAAATAAAAGATTTTTATTGAATTTCTAAATTTAAATTCGATTTCAGTGCAAAAACTGTAATCCATTAAAACAGCTCGAAACGTGCCTTCTATCCCGATACCCGAACTAGGGAAAAAATACACCAAATTATGAAGTTTCAGAAAATTTAAAGAAAATATGATTTTAGGACAGTTTTTCATCGGCAAAATCATAAAATATAAGATTTTTATTGAATTTCTAAATTTAAAGTCGATTTCAGTGCAAAAACTGTAATTCATAAAAATAGCTCGAAACGCGCCTTCTATCCCGATACCCGACCTAGGGAAAAAATACACCAAATTATGAAGTTTCAGAAAATTTAAAGAAAATATGTTTTTAGGACAGTTTTTCATCTTCAAAATCATAAAATAAAAGATTTTTATCGAATTTCTAAATTTAAAGTCGATTTCAGTGCAAAAACTGTAATTCATAAAAATAGCTCGAAACGCGCCTTCTATCCCGATACCCGACCTAGGGAAAAAAATACACCAAATTATGAAGTTTCAGAAAATTTAAAGAAAATATGTTTTTAGGACAGTTTTTCATCGGCAAAATCATAAAATAAAAGATTTTTATCGAATTTCTAAATTTAAAGTCGATTTCAGTGCAAAAACTGTAATTCATTAAAATAGCTCGAAACGCGCAAAATCATAAAATAAAAGATTTTATCGAATATTTAAATTTAAAGTCGATTTCAGTGCAAAAACTGTAATTCATAAAAATAGCTCGAAACGCGCCTTCTATCCCGATACCCGACCTAGGGAAAAAATACACCAAATTATGAAGTTTCAGAAAATTTAAAGAAAATATGTTTTTAGGACAGTTTTTCATCGGCAAAATCATAAAATAAAAGATTTTTATCGAATTTCTAAATTTAAAGTCGATTTCAGTGCAAAAACTGTAATTCATAAAAATAGCTCGAAACGCGCCTTCTATCCCGATACCCGACCTAGGGAAAAAATACACCAAATTATGAAGTTTCAGAAAATTTAAAGAAAATATGTTTTTAGGACAGTTTTTCATCGGCAAAATCATAAAATAAAAGATTTTTATCGAATTTCTAAATTTAAAGTCGATTTCAGTGCAAAAACTGTAATTCATAAAAATAGCTCGAAACGCGCCTTCTATCCCGATACCCGACCTAGGGAAAAAATACACCAAATTATGAAGTTTCAGAAAATTTAAAGAAAATATGTTTTTAGGACAGTTTTTCATCGGCAAAATCATAAAGAAAAGATTTTTATCGAATTTCTAAATTTAAAGTCGATTTCAGTGCAAAAACTGTAATTCATAAAAATAGCTCGAAACGCGCCTTCTATCCCGATACCCGACCTAGGGAAAAAATACACCAAATTATGAAGTTTCAGAAAATTTAAAGAAAATGTTTTTAGGACAGTTTTTCATCGGCAAAATCATAAAATAAAAGATTTTTATCGAATTTCTAAATTTAAAGTCGATTTCAGTGCAAAAACTGTAATTCATAAAAATAGCTCGAAACGCGCCTTCTATCCCGATACCCGACCTAGGGAAAAAATACACCAAATTATGAAGTTTCAGAAAATTTAAAGAAAATATGTTTTTAGGACAGTTTTTCATCGGCAAAATCATAAAATAAAAGATTTTTATCGAATTTCTAAATTTAAAGTCGATTTCAGTGCAAAAACTGTAATTCATAAAAATAGCTCGAAACGCGCCTTCTATCCCGATACCCGACCTAGGGAAAAAATACACCAAATTATGAAGTTTCAGAAAATTTAAAGAAAATATGTTTTTAGGACAGTTTTTCATCGGCAAAATCATAAAATAAAAGATTTTTATCGAATTTCTAAATTTAAAGTCGATTTCAGTGCAAAAACTGTAATTCATAAAAATAGCTCGAAACGCGCCTTCTATCCCGATACCTAGGGAAAAAATATACCAAATTATGAAGTTTCAGAAAATTTAAAGAAAATATGTTTTTAGGACAGTTTTTCATCGGCAAAATCATAAAATAAAAGATTTTTATCGAATTTCTAAATTTAAAGTCGATTTCAGTGCAAAAACTGTAATTCATAAAAATAGCTCGAAACGCGCCTTCTATCCCGATACCCGACCTAGGGATAAAAATACACCAAATTATGAAGTTTCAGAAAATTTAAAGAAAATATGTTTTTAGGACAGTTTTTCATCGGCAAAATCATAAAATAAAAGATTTTTATCGAATTTCTAAATTTAAAGTCGATTTCAGTGCAAAAACTGTAATTCAAAATTAGCTCGAAACGCGCCTTCTATCCCGATACCCGACCTAGGGAAAAAATACACCAAATTATGAAGTTTCAGAAAATTTAAAGAAAATATGTTTTAGGACAGTTTTTCATCGGCAAAATCATAAAATAAAAGATTTTTATCGAATTTCTAAATTTAAAGTCGATTTCAGTGCAAAAACTGTAATTCATAAAAATAGCTCGAAACGCGCCTTCTATCCCGATACCCGACCTAGGGAAAAAATACACCAAATTATGAAGTTTCAGAAAATTTAAAGAAAATATGTTTTTAGGACAGTTTTTCATCGGCAAAATCATAAAATAAAAGATTTTTATCGAATATTTAAATTTAAAGTCGATTTCAGTGCAAAAACTGTAATTCATAAAAATAGCTCGAAACGCGCCTTCTATCCCGATACCCGACCTAGGGAAAAAAATACACCAAATTATGAAGTTTCAGAAAATTTAAAGAAAATATGTTTTTAGGACAGTTTTTCATCGGCAAAATCATAAAATAAAAGATTTTTATCGAATTTCTAAATTTAAAGTCGATTTCAGTGCAAAAACTGTAATTCATAAAAATAGCTCGAAACGCGCCTTCTATCCCGATACCCGACCTAGGGAAAAAATACACCAAATTATGAAGTTTCAGAAAATTTAAAGAAAATATGTTTTTAGGACAGTTTTTCATCGGCAAAATCATAAAATAAAAGATTTTTATCGAATATTTAAATTTAAAGTCGATTTCAGTGCAAAAACTGTAATTCATAAAAATAGCTCGAAACGCGCCTTCTATCCCGATACCCGACCTAGGGAAAAAATACACCAAATTATGAAGTTTCAGAAAATTTAAAGAAAATATGTTTTTAGGACAGTTTTTCATCGGCAAAATCATAAAATAAAAGATTTTTATCGAATTTCTAAATTTAAAGTCGATTTCAGTGCAAAAACTGTAATTCATAAAAATAGCTCGAAACGCGCCTTCTATCCCGATACCCGACCTAGGGAAAAAATACACCAAATTATGAAGTTTCAGAAAATTTAAAGAAAATATGTTTTTAGGACAGTTTTTCATCGGCAAAATCATAAAATAAAAGATTTTTATCGAATTTCTAAATTTAAAGTCGATTTCAGTGCAAAAACTGTAATTCATAAAAATAGCTCGAAACGCGCCTTCTATCCCGATACCCGACCTAGGGAAAAAATACACCAAATTATGAAGTTTCAGAAAATTTAAAGAAAATATGTTTTTAGGACAGTTTTTCATCGGCAAAATCATAAAATAAAAGATTTTTATCGAATTTCTAAATTTAAAGTCGATTTCAGTGCAAAAACTGTAATTCATAAAAATAGCTCGAAACGCGCCTTCTATCCCGATACCCGACCTAGGGAAAAAATACACCAAATTATGAAGTTTCAGAAAATTTAAAGAAAATATGTTTTTAGGACAGTTTTTCATCGGCAAAATCATAAAATAAAAGATTTTTATCGAATTTCTAAATTTAAAGTCGATTTCAGTGCAAAAACTGTAATTCATAAAAATAGCTCGAAACGCGCCTTCTATCCCGATACCCGACCTAGGGAAAAAATACACCAAATTATGAAGTTTCAGAAAATTTAAAGAAAATATGTTTTTAGGACAGTTTTTCATCGGCAAAATCATAAAATAAAAGATTTTTATCGAATTTCTAAATTTAAAGTCGATTTCAGTGCAAAAACTGTAATTCATAAAAATAGCTCGAAACGCGCCTTCTATCCCGATACCCGACCTAGGGAAAAAATACACCAAATTATGAAGTTTCAGAAAATTTAAAGAAAATATGTTTTTAGGACAGTTTTTCATCGGCAAAATCATAAAATAAAAGATTTTTATCGAATTTCTAAATTTAAAGTCGATTTCAGTGCAAAAACTGTAATTCATAAAAATAGCTCGAAACGCGCCTTCTATCCCGATACCGACCTAGGGAAAAAATACACCAAATTATGAAGTTTCAGAAAATTTAAAGAAAATATGTTTTTAGGACAGTTTTTCATCGGCAAAATCATAAAATAAAAGATTTTTTATCGAATTTCTAAATTTAAAGTCGATTTCAGTGCAAAAACTGTAATTCATAAAAATAGCTCGAAACGCGCCTTCTATCCCGATACCCGACCTAGGGAAAAAATACACCAAATTATGAAGTTTCAGAAAATTTAAAGAAAATATGTTTTTAGGACATTTTTTCATCGGCAAAATCATAAAATATAAGATTTTTATCGAATTTCTAAATTTAAAGTCGATTTCAGTGCAAAAACTGTAATTA
Organism: Pardosa pseudoannulata; assembly: GCA_032207245.1. Taxonomy (NCBI): domain Eukaryota; kingdom Metazoa; phylum Arthropoda; class Arachnida; order Araneae; family Lycosidae; genus Pardosa; species Pardosa pseudoannulata. Next base: position 9,939 of record JAGEOH010001684.1, on the reverse strand, counting down.
TAAAAAATAGCTCGAAACGCGCCTTCTATCCCGATACCCGACCTAGGGAAAAAATACACCAAATTATGAAGTTTCAGAAAATTTAAAGAAAATATGTTTTTAGGACAGTTTTTCATCGGCAAAATCATAAAATAAAAGATTTTTATCGAATTTCTAAATTTAAAGTCGATTTCAGTGCAAAAACTGTAATTCATAAAAATAGCTCGAAACGCGCCTTCTATCCCGATACCCGACCTAGGGAAAAAATACACCAAATTATGAAGTTTCAGAAAATTTAAAGAAAATATGTTTTTAGGACAGTTTTTCATCGGCAAAATCATAAAATAAAAGATTTTTATCGAATTTCTAAATTTAAAGTCGATTTCAGTGCAAAAACTGTAATTCATAAAAATAGCTCGAAACGCGCCTTCTATCCCGATACCCGACCTAGGGAAAAAATACACCAAATTATGAAGTTTCAGAAAATTTAAAGAAAATATGTTTTTAGGACAGTTTTTCATCGGCAAAATCATAAAATAAAAGATTTTTATCGAATTTCTAAATTTAAAGTCGATTTCAGTGCAAAAACTGTAATTCATAAAAATAGCTCGAAACGCGCCTTCTATCCCGATACCCGACCTAGGGAAAAAATACACCAAATTATGAAGTTTCAGAAAATTTAAAGAAAATATGTTTTTAGGACAGTTTTTCATCGGCAAAATCATAAAATAAAAGATTTTTATCGAATTTCTAAATTTAAAGTCGATTTCAGTGCAAAAACTGTAATTCATAAAAATAGCTCGAAACGCGCCTTCTATCCCGATACCCGACCTAGGGAAAAAATACACCAAATTATGAAGTTTCAGAAAATTTAAAGAAAATATGTTTTTAGGACAGTTTTTCATCGGCAAAATCATAAAATAAAAGATTTTTATCGAATTTCTAAATTTAAAGTCGATTTCAGTGCAAAAACTGTAATTCATAAAAATAGCTCGAAACGCGCCTTCTATCCCGATACCCGACCTAGGGAAAAAATACACCAAATTATGAAGTTTCAGAAAATTTAAAGAAAATATGTTTTTAGGACAGTTTTTCATCGGCAAAATCATAAAATAAAAGATTTTTATCGAATTTCTAAATTTAAAGTCGATTTCAGTGCAAAAACTGTAATTCATAAAAATAGCTCGAAACGCGCCTTCTATCCCGATACCCGACCTAGGGAAAAAATACACCAAATTATGAAGTTTCAGAAAATTTAAAGAAAATATGTTTTTAGGACAGTTTTTCATCGGCAAAATCATAAAATAAAAGATTTTTATCGAATTTCTAAATTTAAAGTCGATTTCAGTGCAAAAACTGTAATTCATAAAAATAGCTCGAAACGCGCCTTCTATCCCGATACCCGACCTAGGGAAAAATACACCAAATTATGAAGTTTCAGAAAATTTAAAGAAAATATGTTTTTAGGACAGTTTTTCATCGGCAAAATCATAAAATAAAAGATTTTTATCGAATTTCTAAATTTAAAGTCGATTTCAGTGCAAAAACTGTAATTCATAAAAATAGCTCGAAACGCGCCTTCTATCCCGATACCCGACCTAGGGAAAAAATACACCAAATTATGAAGTTTCAGAAAATTTAAAGAAAATATGTTTTTAGGACAGTTTTTCATCGGCAAAATCATAAAATAAAAGATTTTTATCGAATTTCTAAATTTAAAGTCGATTTCAGTGCAAAAACTGTAATTCATAAAAATAGCTCGAAACGCGCCTTCTATCCCGATACCCGACCTAGGGAAAAAATACACCAAATTATGAAGTTTCAGAAAATTTAAAGAAAATATGTTTTTAGGACAGTTTTTCATCGGCAAAATCATAAAATAAAAGATTTTTATCGAATTTCTAAATTTAAAGTCGATTTCAGTGCAAAAACTGTAATTCATAAAAATAGCTCGAAACGCGCCTTCTATCCCGATACCCGACCTAGGGAAAAAATACACCAAATTATGAAGTTTCAGAAAATTTAAAGAAAAAAATTTTTTTAGGACAGTTTTTCATCGGCAAAATCATAAAATAAAAGATTTTTATCGAATTTCTAAATTTAAAGTCGATTTCAGTGCAAAAACTGTAATTCATAAAAATAGCTCGAAACGCGCCTTCTATCCCGATACCCGACCTAGGGAAAAAATACACCAAATTATGAAGTTTCAGAAAATTTAAAGAAAATATGTTTTTAGGACAGTTTTTCATCGGCAAAATCATAAAATAAAAGATTTTTATCGAATTTCTAAATTTAAAGTCGATTTCAGTGCAAAAACTGTAATTCATAAAAATAGCTCGAAACGCGCCTTCTATCCCGATACCCGACCTAGGGAAAAAATACACCAAATTATGAAGTTTCAGAAAATTTAAAGAAAATATGTTTTTAGGACAGTTTTTCATCGGCAAAATCAAAATAAAACATTTTTATCGAATTTCTAAATTTAAAGTCGATTTCAGTGCAAAAACTGTAATTCATACAAAAAGCTCGAAACGCGCCTTCTATCCCGATACCCGACCTAGGGAAAAAAATACACCAAATTATGAAGTTTCAGAAAATTTAAAGAAAATATGTTTTTAGGACAGTTTTTCATCGGCAAAATCATAAAATAAAAGATTTTTATCGAATTTCTAAATTTAAAGTCGATTTCAGTGCAAAAACTGTAATTCATAAAAATAGCTCGAAACGCGCCTTCTATCCCGATACCCGACCTAGGGAAAAAATACACCAAATTATGAAGTTTCAGAAAATTTAAAGAAAATATGTTTTTAGGACAGTTTTTCATCGGCAAAATCATAAAATAAAAGATTTTTATCGAATTTCTAAATTTAAAGTCGATTTCAGTGCAAAAACTGTAATTCATAAAAATAGCTCGAAACGCGCCTTCTATCCCGATACCCGACCTAGGGAAAAAATACACCAAATTATGAAGTTTCAGAAAATTTAAAGAAAATATGTTTTTAGGACAGTTTTTCATCGGCAAAATCATAAAATAAAAGATTTTTATCGAATTTCTAAATTTAAAGTCGATTTCAGTGCAAAAACTGTAATTCATAAAAATAGCTCGAAACGCGCCTTCTATCCCGATACCCGACCTAGGGAAAAAATACACCAAATTATGAAGTTTCAGAAAATTTAAAGAAAATATGTTTTTAGGACAGTTTTTCATCGGCAAAATCATAAAATAAAAGATTTTTATCGAATTTCTAAATTTAAAGTCGATTTCAGTGCAAAAACTGTAATTCATAAAAATAGCTCGAAACGCGCCTTCTATCCCGATACCCGACCTAGGGAAAAAATACACCAAATTATGAAGTTTCAGAAAATTTAAAGAAAATATGTTTTTAGGACAGTTTTTCATCGGCAAAATCATAAAATAAAAGATTTTTATCGAATTTCTAAATTTAAAGTCGATTTCAGTGCAAAAACTGTAATTCATAAAAATAGCTCGAAACGCGCCTTCTATCCCGATACCCGACCTAGGGAAAAAATACACCAAATTATGAAGTTTCAGAAAATTTAAAGAAAATATGTTTTTAGGACAGTTTTTCATCGGCAAAATCATAAAATAAAAGATTTTTATCGAATTTCTAAATTTAAAGTCGATTTCAGTGCAAAAACTGTAATTCATAAAAATAGCTCGAAACGCGCCTTCTATCCCGATACCCGACCTAGGGAAAAAATACACCAAATTATGAAGTTTCAGAAAATTTAAAGAAAATATGTTTTTAGGACAGTTTTTCATCGGCAAAATCATAAAATAAAAGATTTTTATCGAATTTCTAAATTTAAAGTCGATTTCAGTGCAAAAACTGTAATTCATAAAAATAGCTCGAAACGCGCCTTCTATCCCGATACCCGACCTAGGGAAAAAATACACCAAATTATGAAGTTTCAGAAAATTTAAAGAAAATATGTTTTTAGGACAGTTTTTCATCGGCAAAATCATAAAATAAAAGATTTTTATCGAATTTCTAAATTTAAAGTCGATTTCAGTGCAAAAACTGTAATTCATAAAAATAGCTCGAAACGCGCCTTCTATCCCGATACCCGACCTAGGGAAAAAATACACCAAATTATGAAGTTTCAGAAAATTTAAAGAAAATATGTTTTTAGGACAGTTTTTCATCGGCAAAATCATAAAATAAAAGATTTTTATCGAATTTCTAAATTTAAAGTCGATTTCAGTGCAAAAACTGTAATTCATAAAAATAGCTCGAAACGCGCCTTCTATCCCGATACCCGACCTAGGGAAAAAATACACCAAATTATGAAGTTTCAGAAAATTTAAAGAAAATATGTTTTTAGGACAGTTTTTCATCGGCAAAATCATAAAATAAAAGATTTTTATCGAATTTCTAAATTTAAAGTCGATTTCAGTGCAAAAACTGTAATTCATAAAAATAGCTCGAAACGCGCCTTCTATCCCGATACCCGACCTAGGGAAAAAATACACCAAATTATGAAGTTTCAGAAAATTTAAAGAAAATATGTTTTTAGGACAGTTTTTCATCGGCAAAATCATAAAATAAAAGATTTTTATCGAATTTCTAAATTTAAAGTCGATTTCAGTGCAAAAACTGTAATTCATAAAAATAGCTCGAAACGCGCCTTCTATCCCGATACCCGACCTAGGGATAAAAATACACCAAATTATGAAGTTTCAGAAAATTTAAAGAAAATATGTTTTTAGGACAGTTTTTCATCGGCAAAATCATAAAATAAAAGATTTTTATCGAATTTCTAAATTTAAAGTCGATTTCAGTGCAAAAACTGTAATTCATAAAAATAGCTCGAAACGCGCCTTCTATCCCGATACCCGACCTAGGGAAAAAATACACCAAATTATGAAGTTTCAGAAAATTTAAAGAAAATATGTTTTTAGGACAGTTTTTCATCGGCAAAATCATAAAATAAAAGATTTTTATCGAATTTCTAAATTTAAAGTCGATTTCAGTGCAAAAACTGTAATTCATAAAAATAGCTCGAAACGCGCCTTCTATCCCGATACCCGACCTAGGGAAAAAATACACCAAATTATGAAGTTTCAGAAAATTTAAAGAAAATATGTTTTTAGGACAGTTTTTCATCGGCAAAATCATAAAATAAAAGATTTTTATCGAATTTCTAAATTTAAAGTCGATTTCAGTGCAAAAACTGTAATTCAAAAAAATAGCTCGAAACGCGCCTTCTATCCCGATACCCGACCTAGGGATAAAAATACACCAAATTATGAAGTTTCAGAAAATTTAAAGAAAATATGTTTTTAGGACAGTTTTTCATCGGCAAAATCATAAAATAAAAGATTTTTATCGAATTTCTAAATTTAAAGTCGATTTCAGTGCAAAAAATGTAATTCATAAAATAGCTCGAAACGCGCCTTCTATCCCGATACCCGACCTAGGGAAAAAATACACCAAATTATGAAGTTTCAGAAAATTTAAAGAAAATATGTTTTTAGGACAGTTTTTCATCGGCAAAATCATAAAATAAAAGATTTTTATCGAATTTCTAAATTTAAAGTCGATTTCAGTGCAAAAACTGTAATTCATAAAAATAGCTCGAAACGCGCCTTCTATCCCGATACCCGACCTAGGGAAAAAATACACCAAATTATGAAGTTTCAGAAAATTTAAAGAAAATATGTTTTTAGGACAGTTTTTCATCGGCAAAATCATAAAATAAAAGATTTTTATCGAATTTCTAAATTTAAAGTCGATTTCAGTGCAAAAAAATGTAATTCATAAAAATAGCTCGAAACGCGCCTTCTATCCCGATACCCGACCTAGGGAAAAAATACACCAAATTATGAAGTTTCAGAAAATTTAAAGAAAATATGTTTTTAGGACAGTTTTTCATCGGCAAAATCATAAAATAAAAGATTTTTATCGAATTTCTAAATTTAAAGTCGATTTCAGTGCAAAAACTGTAATTCATAAAAATAGCTCGAAACGCGCCTTCTATCCCGATACCCGACCTAGGGAAAAAATACACCAAATTATGAAGTTTCAGAAAATTTAAAGAAAATATGTTTTTAGGACAGTTTTTCATCGGCAAAATCATAAAATAAAAGATTTTTATCGAATTTCTAAATTTAAAGTCGATTTCAGTGCAAAAACTGTAATTCATAAAAATAGCTCGAAACGCGCCTTCTATCCCGATACCCGACCTAGGGAAAAAATACACCAAATTATGAAGTTTCAGAAAATTTAAAGAAAATATGTTTTTAGGACAGTTTTTCATCGGCAAAATCATAAAATAAAAGATTTTTATCGAATTTCTAAATTTAAAGTCGATTTCAGTGCAAAAACTGTAATTCATAAAAATAGCTCGAAACGCGCCTTCTATCCCGATACCCGACCTAGGGAAAAAATACACCAAATTATGAAGTTTCAGAAAATTTAAAGAAAATATGTTTTTAGGACAGTTTTTCATCGGCAAAATCATAAAATAAAAGATTTTTATCGAATTTCTAAATTTAAAGTCGATTTCAGTGCAAAAACTGTAATTCATAAAAATAGCTCGAAACGCGCCTTCTATCCCGATACCCGACCTAGGGAAAAAATACACCAAATTATGAAGTTTCAGAAAATTTAAAGAAAATATGTTTTTAGGACAGTTTTTCATCGGCAAAATCATAAAATAAAAGATTTTTATCGAATTTCTAAATTTAAAGTCGATTTCAGTGCAAAAACTGTAATTCATAAAAATAGCTCGAAACGCGCCTTCTATCCCGATACCCGACCTAGGGAAAAAATACACCAAATTATGAAGTTTCAGAAAATTTAAAGAAAATATGTTTTTAGGACAGTTTTTTATCGGCAAAATCATAAAATAAAAGATTTTTATCGAATTTCTAAATTTAAAGTCGATTTCAGTGCAAAAACTGTAATTCAAAAATATAGCTCGAAACGCGCCTTCTATCCCGATACCCGACCTAGGGAAAAAATACACCAAATTATGAAGTTTCAGAAAATTTAAAGAAAATATGTTTTTAGGACAGTTTTTCATCGGCAAAATCATAAAATAAAAGATTTTTATCGAATTTCTAAATTTAAAGTCGATTTCAGTGCAAAAACTGTAATTCATAAAAATAGCTCGAAACGCGCCTTCTATCCCGATACCCGACCTAGGGATAAAAATACACCAAATTATGAAGTTTCAGAAAATTTAAAGAAAATATGTTTTTAGGACAGTTTTTCATCGGCAAAATCATAAAATAAAAGATTTTTATCGAATTTCTAAATTTAAAGTCGATTTCAGTGCAAAAACTGTAATTCATAAAAATAGCTCGAAACGCGCCTTCTATCCCGATACCCGACCTAGGGAAAAAATACACCAAATTATGAAGTTTCAGAAAATTTAAAGAAAATATGTTTTTAGGACAGTTTTTCATCGGCAAAATCATAAAATAAAAGATTTTTATCGAATTTCTAAATTTAAAGTCGATTTCAGTGCAAAAACTGTAATTATAAAAAATAGCTCGAAACGCGCCTTCTATCCCGATACCCGACCTAGGGAAAAAATACACCAAATTATGAAGTTTCAGAAAATTTAAAGAAAATATGTTTTTAGGACAGTTTTTCATCGGCAAAATCATAAAATAAAAGATTTTTATCGAATTTCTAAATTTAAAGTCGATTTCAGTGCAAAAACTGTAATTCATAAAAATAGCTCGAAACGCGCCTTCTATCCCGATACCCGACCTAGGGAAAAAATACACCAAATTATGAAGTTTCAGAAAATTTAAAGAAAATATGTTTTTAGGACAGTTTTTCATCGGCAAAATCATAAAATAAAAGATTTTTTATCGAATTTCTAAATTTAAAGTCGATTTCAGTGCAAAAACTGTAATTCATAAAAATAGCTCGAAACGCGCCTTCTATCCCGATACCCGACCTAGGGAAAAAAATACACCAAATTATGAAGTTTCAGAAAATTTAAAGAAAATATGTTTTTAGGACAGTTTTTCATCGGCAAAATCATAAAATAAAAGATTTTTATCGAATTTCTAAATTTAAAGTCGATTTCAGTGCAAAAACTGTAATTCAAAAAAATAGCTCGAAACGCGCCTTCTATCCCGATACCCGACCTAGGGATAAAAATACACCAAATTATGAAGTTTCAGAAAATTTAAAGAAAATATGTTTTTAGGACAGTTTTTCATCGGCAAAATCATAAAATAAAAGATTTTTATCGAATTTCTAAATTTAAAGTCGATTTCAGTGCAAAAACTGTAATTCAAAAAAATAGCTCGAAACGCGCCTTCTATCCCGATACCCGACCTAGGGATAAAAATACACCAAATTATGAAGTTTCAGAAAATTTAAAGAAAATATGTTTTTAGGACAGTTTTTCATCGGCAAAATCATAAAATAAAAGATTTTTATCGAATTTCTAAATTTAAAGTCGATTTCAGTGCAAAAACTGTAATTCATAAAAATAGCTCGAAACGCGCCTTCTATCCCGATACCCGACCTAGGGAAAAAATACACCAAATTATGAAGTTTCAGAAAATTTAAAGAAAATATGTTTTTAGGACAGTTTTTCATCGGCAAAATCATAAAATAAAAGATTTTTATCGAATTTCTAAATTTAAAGTCGATTTCAGTGCAAAAACTGTAATTCATAAAAATAGCTCGAAACGCGCCTTCTATCCCGATACCCGACCTAGGGAAAAAATACACCAAATTATGAAGTTTCAGAAAATTTAAAGAAAATATGTTTTTAGGACAGTTTTTCATCGGCAAAATCATAAAATAAAAGATTTTTATCGAATTTCTAAATTTAAAGTCGATTTCAGTGCAAAAACTGTAATTCATAAAAATAGCTCGAAACGCGCCTTCTATCCCGATACCCGACCTAGGGATAAAAATACACCAAATTATGAAGTTTCAGAAAATTTAAAGAAAATATGTTTTTAGGACAGTTTTTTATCGGCAAAATCATAAAATAAAAGATTTTTATCGAATTTCTAAATTTAAAGTCGATTTCAGTGCAAAAACTGTAATTCATAAAAATAGCTCGAAACGCGCCTTCTATCCCGATACCCGACCTAGGGAAAAAATACACCAAATTATGAAGTTTCAGAAAATTTAAAGAAAATATGTTTTTAGGACAGTTTTTCATCGGCAAAATCATAAAATAAAAGATTTTTATCGAATTTCTAAATTTAAAGTCGATTTCAGTGCAAAAACTGTAATTCATAAAAATAGCTCGAAACGCGCCTTCTATCCCGATACCCGACCTAGGGAAAAAAATACACCAAATTATGAAGTTTCAGAAAATTTAAAGAAAATATGTTTTTAGGACAGTTTTTCATCGGTAAAATCATAAAATAAAAGATTTTTATCGAATTTCTAAATTTAAAGTCGATCTCAGTGCCAAAAACTAATTAAAAAATAGCTCGAAACGCGCTTTTTATCCCGATACCCGACCTAGGAAAAAAATCCATCAAATTATGAAGTTTCACAAAATTCAAATTAAATGTTTTTAAGGCAGATTTTCATCGGTAAAATCATAAAATGAAAGATTTTTAACAAATTTCTTAATTTAAAGACGATTTCACTGTCAAAATCTGTAATCCGTGAAAGTAGCTTTAAACGCGCCTTTTATCCCGATACCCGACCTAGGGAAAAAATACACCAAATTATGAAGTTTCAGAAAATTTAAAGAAAATGTTTTTAGGACAGTTTTCCATCGGCAAAAATCATAAAATAAAAGATTTTTATCGAATATCTAAATTTAAAGTCGAATTCTGTGCAAAAACTGTAATTCATAAAGCAGCTCAAACTCGACGATCGACCTAAAAAAAATACACCAAATTATGATTCGAGTTTCAGAAAATTTAAAAAAATTTTTAGGAATTTTCATCGTTTTAGCATCATAATAAAAAGATTTAATGCAATTGTTCAAAATCTT
>JAGEOH010001683.1:0-14525 GCA_032207245.1 Pardosa pseudoannulata | reverse complement strand
TAGAGTATTTTCAATTGGCTGGAAAACATTTTCGAGATAGATCATATTCCTATGAATTATTTTTCATATGAATCTGTTAGCTTTCTCTAAATTAATTGAATTAATTTCGCCAAAAAGTTTTCACCAAATAGGGAATGACCGACCTGATATAAACCTAAATTTTTGATTAAAATTTTTTTTCTTACATAAAAACCTTAATTTTTGCTTTTTTAAAAATAATCTACAACAAACCTTTTACAATTTTTTTAAAATGTTTGCACATTTTTCTCAAATATATTCCACATGTAACTGGTTAAATACCATTAAATATATTCTGTTTTACATATTCTTTGTATCTGTTCTATTTTCGTATTCTCTCCGACCTTCCTGAGGGAAAAAACTATTACCCCTAAACTTTACAACCGAACAATGGACCAATGTTTAGAGAGATGCTCTTCGGTACCAGAGTTCGTTGGCTCGAATCCCGCTGAGGCATGGATGTTCGTAGCCTTGTAGAATCGGCTTTATGTAGTAGGTCCCAGTCTCATTAACCCTCGTGTTGCAAAACAGTACACCGTAATGCTCCACACCAACCTTACACAATATAACACTCTTGTCCACCACGCCATCCATTGCCAACTTTGTCTTTCTATTAATTTTTAATTAAGTTTTCTATTAATCCATTAAATTGGCTGTAACGAATAATTATTCACATATGATGAATTTTTTTTAAAAATTATCTGAAAATAAACATGAACTGGCGAGAATAATTCTTTCTTTTCACGCCAAATGGCACTACTGACAAATGACTTAATTTGCGATATCACCCATATATGCGTAAAATATTTTCGCTTTATATTATCATATCACGTGATAGGATAGGCAGAAAATAGACAAAGGTATACCGATCATTTTTCGGTACCACTAAATATCACCTAAACTTCATTTACATCAAGACTGACCATTTGTATCAAAATAAAAAAATATAACAGGCTCTTTTCTTAATGTACACAATAAGCAATAAGATACATGTTTATTTGACCCTGACTAAAATTAACATTTTTGTACATAATAAAATATGAAATTAAATCTAAAAATAACTTTACTGACTGCAGGCTTTTATTAATTACAAACTATAGTACATACTGTCATATAACGCAATAAGATAGGTAACATAGCTTTTAATGTTAACAGACTTTATTTGGTGATAATTATGATTCTGTCGAAAATTTGGTGTATCTTTGGCAAATCTTGTAATTATGAATAATTTCAAACACATAAACGAACAAATTTAATGTACAAATATATATAAATTAAACTCTTAGATTTAATAAATTGTTGTTAAAATACCGATGAGAAAATTTTCAATGTAACAAAAAATAATCGAGGATTAAACATATAATTAGCTCAAATTTACCTAATTTATTGTTTAAGTCAAATATAAAAGAAAATTAATCACATATCTAAATTTAGAGATAAAACGGGTTAAAATTGTGCAGACGATATTTAAATCATTTAAAATAAGAAATGATTAAATAAGATGTTTAAAGGAATGACGTCATAATGCTAGAAAAATGTTATTTTCACCTATTTATTACGTGATCTTATAAATAAAAGTCATTGTATGTATGTATGTATGTATGTATGTATGTATGTATGTATGTTCCACATCTCCTCCTAAACTATCGGCCCGATTCTAAAATAAATTGGTATAAATATTCTTTATATCACTGCGAAAAGCACTGTCAACTTTAAAACGTTCGAAATCCATCCCTTCCCCCCTTTTCGAGCATTTTATGCCATTATTTCAAGCACTATTTTCCCCGGTTAAGAGCAGGCAATTAAATTTATCAATTTATCACGTAATAAATATGTTGAAATAACATTTTTCTTGCATTATGACGTCATTCCTTTAACCGTATTATTTAATCATTTCTTATTTTACATTATTAAAATATCGTCTGCGCAATTTTAATCCCTTTTAACTCTGAATTCGGATATTATGCGATTTATTTGCTTTTATATTAGACTTTAAGAATAGACAAATGCGCTGATTTTAAATTTAATCATAGATTATTTTTTGTTACAGTGAAAATTTTATCACCGGTATTAAAAATTTTTATTTCTTAACTTCTTATTTCCAGTGAGTCTATTTCACGGATCAATAAATTTATATATGTCTGTAAATTATGAATTTGTTCGTTGTTTTTTATACATAATCACATGGTCTGCCATTTATTATTCATATTTCGGACAGTTTCATATTTACCGCCAAATTAAAACCTCTGTTGTCCATCCTATCGCATATTATGACAAGATATATTACAGTTGGAAATAAATGCACGAAAGCAGTTAGTAAAGTTATTTTTAGAGCTAATTTCATATCTTACTGTGTCTGAAATTTTTCGAGATAATTCGAAACTTTTAAGAAAAATTACAGGCAAATAAACTCACGAGCAAATAAGCATATACCTTATTACTTATTTATGTATAACAAGAATGTATATGTTTAATTTGTTATCATTTTGTATCAGCCATTATTTTGTATCAGTCATAACGTAAATAAGTTTTAGAGAGTATTCCTTGGTACGGTTTGGTTTGATTTGGAGTGCTACGGTCTACTTTTTGCAACACGAGGGCTAAAGAGACCGGGACCTACAGCTTAAAGCTGATTCCGAACGGCTACGAACATCCATGCCACTGTGGGATTCGAACCTATGAACCCCGGTACCGAAGGCCAGCACCCTAACCAATCGGCCATCGTTCGGCCCTTGGTACGGAGAACTGGTTGGTTGGTTGGTTGGGAGCATTACGGTCTACTTTTTGCTACACGAGGGCTAATGAGACCGGGACCTACTGCTTAAAGCCGATTCCGAACGGCTACGAACATCCATGCCGTAGTGGGACTCGAACCCACGAACTCCGGATCCGAAGGTCAGTGCCCTAACCATTCGGCCATCGTTCGGCTGGTACGGAGAAATGAAAATATGCACACATACGTGCCCGAAATTAAAAATTTAGTTTACCTCAGAATTGTTCATTGGCGTAAAATGAAAGAGTTGTTCTCGCCAGTTCATGTTTCTAGCCAAATCAAATAAATTTTTATACTAAATCCGTGATATGGAAACGTTCATTCGTTGCAGCCAAATGATGTTGTACATCATATTTTACTATAATACAAATGGATTATTTAAAAGTTTATTTTTAAAGTTATAAAATTATTTTCTTTTCTACAAAATTAGTAGAAACACAACTACATCAATAGATGGAGCAATAGACAGAAGAGTTATATGGTATAGGAGCTCGGAAAATTAATTGTGTCGAGCAATAAGGGCGAAGACAGAGAAGGAAAAAATAGAACCTGTGCAAAAACCTATGTAACCTATGTAAAATATACTAGGCAGACTACTTTTAATGGCCTTTAATAAAGTTTTAAATTCTTATTGCACACTTTTGAACTTATATTCCTCGCTAAAGTTAACAGATTTGTATGCAAAATTCCTTATAGGGAAATGATTTTATTCCGCAATATTTTTTCTAGCCAAAAGTAAATGCACTAGAGTGCTGATTATCTAGACTTATCTGGGGCAAAACCTATCATCTTAGCAAAAACTCCTGACGACTGGGTTAATTTAAAAATGGTTCTGGTAATAATATTAGGTAATTTCTCTTCATAATTTTCCCATAGTTAGAACTGGTAGTTATTATAGTTCATATTTATTATATCACAAACGGCGTGTTTAGAAGTAAGAATATAAAATTTTTTCAGTTACGAAACACTTGTCATGCTCACTAAACCTCTATATCAGTAGTCTATCTGTCTCAATTTTATTAACTAATCTATAAACCCTTAAGGGTGAATGTTATTTTTTCCAAATTAATTTTTACCTTATTTTTAAACATAACTAAAAGTGTACAACAACTTATTCTTCTCATAAATTTTGCTTTTAAAATTAAGATATATCTAGCATATATATTTTGCAAGCCGTTTAATATAAAAATAACACTTATGTAGTTTTATTTTACGATTGATTAGCAACATTAATATGTCTAATACAGTAGAACGTGGGTTGGGTTGGTTGGGAGCACTACGGTCTACTTTTTGCTACACTAGGGCTAATGAGACCGGGACCTACTGTTTAAAGCCGATTCTGAACGGCTGCGAACATCCATGCCTCAGTGGGATTCGAAACCCATGAACTCCGGTTCCGAAAGCCAGTGCCCTAACCATTCGGCCATCGTTTGGCACAGTACAACGTAGATTAACCAAATGGTCCAATTCAACGGATCAATCAAAGACCCTGTATATTGTTTGGAGAGCATAATTCACCTGGACCTCGAACTGTATGAACTGTTCTTGGTCCAGTTGAGTTATGTTCCCTAAAATCTGATAAATAAATTTTTACAACTAACTCTAATTTTAATAATATTCTACGTTAGAACAACACAAATACAGACATAAAGAAATCAGAAAAGGGAACTTTCTAATATACCATTGAAGTTATTGAGATATAGAAATGGATATATAATTTCATTTTACATAGTTCTTGCATAGTATCTTCATTTTACATAGGGTTTATTTTCCACATCATTCTCTCGTACCCCAGAATTATATATAATATAACTCTTCTATATAACCCACCATCTGTTGGTGTCATTGTTTTTCTACTACTTGTATAGAAAGTAGAAAAGTTTGAAAATTTTATATTCTTACTTCTAAACATGCCGTTTGTAATATGATAAATATAACTATTATAACAGCCAGTTCTATCCCTGGGAAAAGTATGAAGGGAAATTACCCGTAATCATTCCCATAACAGTGTTTAAAGTAATTCAGTCATCAGGATTTTTCGCTAACATGATAAGTTTTACTCCAAATAGGTCCGGATAATCAGCACTCTAGTGTATTTTCATTTAGCTAGAAAAAATATTGTCGAAAAAAAACTATTTCCTAATCAGAAATTTTGCATACAAATCTGTTAACTCTAGCTAGGAATATGAATTTAAAAACGTGCAATCAGAATATGGAACTATCTTAAGGCCATTAAAGCTAGTCTATCTAGTTGATTTTGCATAGATTCTTTTTTATGTCCTCCGTCTTTCCTGCGCGGCACAGTAATTACCCCGTGCTTCTGTACCATATAACTCTTTTGTCCATTGCCGCATCTATTGATGCCCTTGTCTTTCTACTAATTTTGTACAAAAGTAAAATATTTTATAAGTTTAAATATTAACTTCCAAATACGCCATATGTAATATAGTAAAATATGCAGTACAACAACATTTAGATGCAACAAATATCGTTTCCATGTCACTAATAATCTAAATTTTTAATATTGGCCACGTATGTGTAAATATTTTTCATTTCTCAGTATCAAGGAATACTTTCCGAAACTTCTTTACACTATGACTGACCATTTGTTTCAAAATAATAACAAATTAAACAGATACTTTCTTGTTATACATAAATAAGAAATAAGATATATACCTATTTTTCCGTGACATTATCTGCCTGTAATTTATCTTAAAAGTGTCGAATTATCTTGAAAATGTTTGGACACAGTAAAATATGAAATTAACACTAAAAATAGCTTTACTAACTGCTTTTGTACATGAATTACCAATCTTGTCATAATACGTGATAGGATGGACATCAGAGGTTTTTATTTTGTGATAAATATTAAACTCTCCAAAATTTGATGAATAAATTGCAGACCGTATAGTCATGTATAAAAAACGAACAAACTTCTTAATTTACACAGATATATAAATTAAACGATAGATATTTATTGACCCGTGAAATACACTCACTGGAATTTAGACGCTAAGAAATGAAATTGTTAATACTGGTAATAAAACTATCATTGTAACAAAAAATAATCGGTGATTAAATTTTTATTTTTACATACGTACCTAATCTGTTATTTATGCCAAATGTAAAAGGAAATTGATTATAAAATACCTAAATTCAGAAATAAAACGGGTGAAAATCGTGCAGACGATAATAAAATAGTTTAAAATTAAAAATTATTAAATGATATGTTTAAAGGTATGACGTCATAATGCAAGAAAAATGTCATTTTCACCTATTTATTACGTGATAAATTGATAAATTTAATCGCCTGATCTTAACCGGGGAAAATAGTGCTTGAAATAATGTCATAAAAAGCTCGAAACACAGGGAAGGGATGGATTTCGAACGTTTTAAAGTTGGCAGTGCTTTTTGCAGCGATACAAAGCATATTTACACCAATTTATTTTAGATTCGAACGATTAGTTTAGGAGGAGATGTGGAACATACATACATACATACATACATACATACACACATACAATGACTTTTATTTATAAGACTAGCAAATGTGCCCGTGCTTCGCTACGGGGACTTTATATATTACTTTTCATCGAATCCATTTTATTTGATTATTAATTTGTAAATTCTCCACTGCGCATTTCAAATCATTGGCGAATAATTAAACATAGTCATTTCTATTATATGTATAATATAGTCATATTCAACTCTTTTGGTACATTCATTTACATTACACCCTTAAATAAGATATAAAAGAGTTTCTCGATTAAAAGTACGAAAATATTATTTCAGTTACGAAACACTTGTCATGCTCACTAAGCCTCTATGTCAGTAGTCGATCTGTCTCAATTTTATTAACTAAATTTTAAAGCTTTAAGAGTTAATGTTACTTTGTCCAAATTGATTTTTACCTTATCTTTAAACATAACTAAAAGTGTACAACTTATTCTTCTCATAAATTTTGCTTTTAAAATTAAGACATATCTAGCATATATATTTTGCAAACCGTTTAATATAAAAATAATACTTATGTAGTTTTATTTGACGATTGATTGACAACATTAATATCTCTATTAAAGTAGAACGTGGATTAACCAAATGGTCCAATTCAACGGATCAATCAAAGACCCTGTATTTTGTTTGGGGAGCATAACCCACCTGGACCTCGAACTGTATGAACTGTTCGTGGTCCATTTGGTTGGTTAGTTGGTTTGGAGCGCTACGGTCAACGGTTTTGCACACGAGGGCTAATTAGACCGGGACCTACAGCTTAAAACAGATTCCGAACGGCTACAAACATCCATGCCAGGGATTCGAACCCACGAACTCGGTTCAGTAGAGCAGCGCTCTACCACTTGGCCATCGTTCGGCTCGTGGTCCAGCTGAGTTACGTTCACTAAAATCTGATAAATCTATTTTTACAACTAACTCTAATTTTAATAATATTCTACGTTAGAACAACACAAATACAGACATAAAGAAATCAGAATAGGGAACTTTCTAATATACCATTGAGGTTATTGAGATATAGAAATGGATGTATAATTTCATTTTACATAATTCTTGCAAGGGTTTATTTTCTACACCATTCTCTCGTACATCGGGATTATATACCATATAACTCTTCTATATATCTCAACCTCTGTTGGTGTCCTTGTTTTTCTACTACATGTATAGAAAGTAGAAAAGTTTGAAAATTTTATATTCTTACTTCTAAACATACCGTTTGTAATATGTTAAATATAACTATTATAACAGCAAGTTCTATCCCTGGGAAATATATGAAGGGAAATTACCTTAAATTATTTCCGTAATCATTTTTTTAAAATAATTCCGTCATCAGGAGTTTTCGCTAACATGATAAATTTTACTCCAGATAGGTCCGGATAATCAGCACTCTAGTGTATTTTTATTTAGATAGAAAAAAATATTGTAAAAAAAAACTATTTCCCAATCAGGAATTTTGCATACAAATCTGTTAACTCTAGCTAGAATATGAATTTAAAAACGTGCAATCAGGATATGGAACTTTCTTAAGGCCGTTAAAGCTAGTCTATCTAGTTGATTTTACATAGGTTTTTGCATAGATTCTTTTTTATCTCGTCCGTCTTCACCCTTCCTGCGCGGCAGAGTAATTACCCCCTGCTTCTATACCACATAACTCTTCTGTCCATTGCCGCATCTATTGATGCCCTTGTCTTTCTACTAATTTTGTACAAAATAAAAATATTTTGTAAGTTTAAAAGTTAACTTCCAAATATGCCGTTTGTAATATAGTAAAATATGCAGTATAACAACATTTGGATGCAAAAAATGTCGTTTTCATGTCACGAATTTATTATGAAAATTTCTTTGATTTGGCTAGAAACATGATCTGGCGAGAACAACTCTTTTCATTTTACGCCAATGAGAAATTCTGAGGTAATCCAAATTTATTTACGCTATTACTGATCATTTTTTTTAGAAATAATAACAAATTTAACAGATACTTTCTTGTTATACATAAATAAGTAATAAGATATATACCTATTTGTCCAGGACATTATCTGCCTGTAATTTATCTTAAAAGTGTCGAATCATCTCGAAACTTTTTGGACGAAGTAAAATAGGAAATTAACACTAAAAATTACTTTACTGACTGCTTTTGTACAGGAATTACCAATCTTCTCATAATAAGTGATAGGATGGACATCATAGGCTTTTATTTTGTGATAAATATTAAACCGTCCAAAATTTGGAGAATAAATGGCAGACCGTATAGTTATGTATAAAAAACAAACACAAAAACGCACAAACTTCTTAATTTACAGAGGTATATTAATTAAACGCTAGATATTTATTTTCCCGTGAAATACATTCACTGGAATTTAGAAGCTAATAAAAGAAATTGTTAATACTGGTGATAAACTGGTGTAACAAAAAATAATCCATGATTAAATTTATATTTGGCACATGTGTACCTTATCTGTTATTTATGCCAAATATAAAAGAAATTTGATAATATAATACCTAAATTCAGAAATAAAACGGGTGAAAATCATGCAGATGATAATAAATAAGTTTTAAGTTCAAAATTATTAAATGAGATGTTTAAAGGAATGACGTCATAATGCTAGCAAAATGTTATTTCAACCTATTTTTAATGAGATAAATTGATAAATTTAATCGCCTGCTCTTAACCGGGGAAAATAATGCTTGAAATAAAGGCCTAAAACGCTCGAAAAGTGGGGAAGGGTTGAATTTCGAACGTTTTAAAGTTGACAGTGCTTTTTGCAGCGATACAAAGCATATTTACACCAATTTATTTTAGAATCGGGCCAATAGTTTAGGAGGAGATGTGGAACATACATACATACATACATACATACACACATACAATGACTTTTATTTATAAGACTAGCTAATGTGCCCGTGCTTCGCTATGAGGAATATTGTATATTACTTTTAATTCAAGATTTTTTTTCATATATTAATTTGTAAATTCTAAACAGATCAGTTCTAGTCCTGGGCGAATAAACATCGTTGTTTCTGTTACATGTATAATATAGCCTTGTACAATTCTTATAATGCCTTAAATTTCATTAGACCAGTGTTAAGCTTATATATTACTTTTGAAAAATGATATTTTTTGTATATTAATCTGTAAATTACACACAATACAGTAACATAGTACATATATATGTCCAGTCGTTGGCTAATATAGTTATTTCTATTATATGCATAATATAGTCATATTCTTGTGATACATTAATTTATATAGTCCAGTGTAAAGCTTTAGTAAGATGTAAAAGCATTTCCCGATTAAAAGTACGATTTTTTTTTTCATTTTTGGAACACTTGTCATGATCATTATACTGCAATGTAAGTAGTTGGCTTGTCGCAGTTTTATTAACTTCCCCATAATGTGTTAAGCACGATTCTTTTTTATTTGTTTTTACCTTATTGTTAAAAACATTAAAAAGAATATAACAATTTATTCTTATAATTTGTGCTTGTAAGATCAAGAAATATGTAACATGTAGATTTTGCATGCCTTTTAATATAGAAATAACGCTTATATACTGTTCTCTGACGTAGATCAGGAATAATAACACAGGCCTGCGAAATTGAAATTTTTGAAAAATACAAGAGAAGTTTTTTCTTATTTTTAAGTTATTTGGTATGCTGATTTCGAAAATGACGTCCATTTTTTCCCATCACATCAGGATTTTTTGTAAAATTGATGTACATATTACTGGTAATATCCTATATGGAAAAAATGCTCTCGAACTGTTAGCTTGTACTGACTGGCAACAGTGGGTTTTATCTATTCATGTGAGTTTATTTAATCTGCTTATGATTAGGTATATTAATTTTTAAACAACAATTAAAATTAAAAATGTATACATTTTGTATATAAAGAAGGAAAACCATCGCAACCAGAACGCATGAGCTGCACCAGGGCAAGACAAAAAGTTCCCTCGTTATTAAATTTTTTACATTAATTTTATAAGAAAAACAGTCCTAGAAAAACCCCAACTACCTGTTTTTACGTTTTATTAAGGTTTATATATAATAAATGTAAGTTTGAAATAGATTTGAAACTCAATACGAAACAAAGACATTTAAATTTAGTTATGTACATTTTTTTCCGTTAAAATATCTTTTTGGCGTTCTTCTTTTATGTTCAATCTTATCTTCATCTCTTGCTAACATCCAACAATAGTCGGCAATCATATTCTTATTCCACCTATCTTGATATTTTCTCTCCATATCCTTAATGTCTTGGTGGAACCTTCTCCCTGTTCTTCGCTGACGGATCCTAAAATTTCAGGGAAAAAAGTCCAAATGCGATTGGAGGAAATGCAATTTTACACACATGGAGCAGCCCAACACTTGAAATTTGTCTAGCATGTTGCCAACAATTCTTTTAAATTTAGGATCTTTGTGATTGCCCAGAAATTTTTCCACAACATCTTTGAAGGCAACCCAAGCTTCTCTTTCCTTTAATGTCATAGTTGTCTTAAATTTGTTATTCCTAATAAGTTTTCGGATGTCTGGTCCTACGAAGACTCCCTCTTTCAATTTGGCTTCAGAAAATCCAGGAAACTTTTTACACATATATTTTAAGCACTCACCATCTTTTGGAAGAGCCTTAACAAACTGCTTCATAACACCTAATTTTATGTGCAGGGGGGTAGTAATATTTTTTTTATCAACTAAGCTTTCTCGAATTACATTTTTGGTGCCTGGCGCAAGATTCTGCCTTTTGAGCCAATCTTTTCCGACCTAATATTGTGTTTTGTCATGGCTGTCTCACTCACAAATAAAACACGGAAATTTTGTATACCCGCTTTGTTGATCAAGAAGCATGGTGGTGATTTTTAAATCACTGCAAATGATCCAGCCGTGGTTGTCATATTTTATTTTGTTGAGAACGAGAGCTAGGTTTTCATACCTTTCTTTTAAATGCACAGAGTATTCAACTGGCACAGACGCCCATTGGTTTCCTTGATGAAGTAGGACAGCTTTAAGGCTCCTTTTTCACGAATCTATAAAAAGCCTCTATTCATCTTTATTGTAGGGAATCTTAAATTTTCTCATCAATCCAGGAACATCTGAGCAATAAATGAGGTTCTCGTCTTCGTCAAAATACTGAATAAATTCCTTTTCACGATTTCTGTACCAATAAAAAGTGGTTCCTTTGACCAATAAGTTTTTTTCTTTCAATCTGGAGCCTAATAAATGAGTTGCCTCTTTTACAGACTAAGTACTGGTGCTTACATGAGGTCACTGATAAGGATTCGAGCGTCTCTATAGGTTAACAGCGATTGCGACGGGAGGGAGGGATGATGAAGAGGGACATTGCACATTCCTAGGCTCTTCCCAGGGTCGCGCGCTTCCAGGAATCTGTCTAATTGGTGATCTGGATCAACATTGAAGCTTTAAAAGCCCTAAAATACTAACTGCGCTGTTGTAGTTTACCACAGAAGGGTAATTTTGAGGGTTTCATCACGGTAAAATGTCAAAACACGAAGGAAAGTATGAAAGCAAAATACGTGAGAAATATTCATAAAAAACCACATAAAATTCAATTTTTCAAAAAAATGTGACTTGATAGACATTTTTAATGATTCTTTTCAAAATCAGTACTAAAAAATACGTTAAGTTTAGATGTCACATCCCTTGTATTGTTTTCATCGCAGACCTGTGGAATATATCTCTGGTGCAGTAGAACGCATATTAACCATAAGGACCATGTTTTTTGTTTTCAAACATAACCCACATGGCCAAAAAATTCTATGAATTGTTTTCTTTCCAGATAGAATCCCAAAACAAAGTGATAAATCCCTTTTTACAGCTAACACTTATTTTAATAATTTTCTGCGTTCGCACAAAACAAATATATAGAAAGCAGAATACGGAAGTTTCTTATATGCTATCGAGGCGTTTTCGAAATAAATACGTAATCCTTGCATGGGTCCATTTTTCACCACTCTCTTGGACATCACAGTTATATACCAGACTATCCAGTACATCCTACAGTTTGTTGTTGTCCTTGTCTTTCTACTAATTTTGTTCAAAATAATGTTTGAAATGGTTACATTCTTACTTTTAAACATGCCACTTGCTAAATATGCACTATTATAACTGCCAGTTCTAACACTGTAAAAAATATGAAATTTACCTAAAATCCGTACCATAACTATTTTTAAAGTAGTCCAGTCCTCTGAATTTTTCGTTAATGGGATCAGTATCTCTCCGGATAAGTTAAAGTAATCAGTGTTCTATAGTATTTTCTTTTGGCTATAAAATTTGTCTAGAAACGTTATTTCTCTATGATTAATTTTGTATATGAATCTGTTAGATTTCGCAAGAAGAATGAATTCAAAAATGTGCAATAAGAGTTAAGAACTTTTTAAAATTTCATTAAAGATACTCTGTCTAGTCGATTTTACTTAATTATTGCATAACTTCTTCTTTCGCTCCTTTCTTTCCGTCTTTCCTGTACGGCCCAACTATTACGTACTCCTATATTATGTAACTCTCTTTTCCCTTGAGCCATTTATTGCTGTAATTGTTTTTTTACTAATATTGTAGAAAAAATTAATTTAAAGAATTAACTGCTACACATGCTTTTACGCAAATGTATTTTAGCCTTCGTGTTGCACAATAGTCGACCGGAGCACTCCAAACCAAACACATTTATATTATACTGCACAATTTAGCATATTGCTATGCTAAAGTGTACAGTATAATATAAGTTAGTTGCAACGAAATATCATTTCCATATCATAAATTTTGTGCGAAAATTTATTTGAATTTCGCCAGAAACATAAAATGGCGAGAACAATTATTTCTCTTTTCACGCCAATGAGCAATCTTGAGGTAGGATAAATGTATTATATCAGCTATATATGTATAAATTTTTTCTTCTTCTGTTGTCATAACACGTGACAGCATGGGCGAATAATGTATAGCGATAACATTCATTTCTCGGTATCAAGGAATAATCTTCAAGATATGTATTTACTCTATGACTTACCAATTGTATAAAAAATATCGAACAATTTCCTTGATTTACATAAATAGGCAATAAGATAAATGCTTATTTCCCGTGACTTTATCTCCATTGATTTCATCTGAAAAGTTTCGAATTAACCCGAAAACTTTGGTGAACACAGTACAATATAAAATTAACAATAAACATAAGTTAATTGATTGCTGATGTACGTTAATTACCAACTTTTATATCTCTAATCATATTACGGGATAGGATAGAAAGCAGAGGAAGTGTTTATTTGGTGGTAAAAATGAATGCTGTCCAAAATTTGATGACTTGATTGCAAACCGTGTGTTATGTATTAAAAAATAAACACACAAACTAACAAACCTATTAATTTATGAAGATATATAAATTCAACGCTATATATTTATTAGCCCGCTAAATATAAGGCAATTTGTCGCAACGTCACGACCAACTATAATGCCCTTCCCATTCATTTTCACGTGTTTAACAGCCTATAGACAAACAATAAACTGCCCTTCCTTTTGAAACTAAAGCCAGGATTGTCATAATTTGAGAATTTGCCCTACTGCATGAAATCGCCTTATTCCCTGGAATTTATACTTTAAAAAATAATTTGTTGCTAATCACGATGATAAAATTATCATTGTAACAAAAAATAATCGATGATAAAATTTAAAATTAGCACATCTATTATTTTAATAAAATATAAAGAAAATTAATCCCATAATATCTAAATTCAGAGATGAAATGGGTGAAATTTGTGCAGACGATTTTAAAATAATTTAAAATAAGAAATGATTAAATGAAATATTTAAATGAATGACGTTATAATGCTAGAAAAATGTTATTTCAACCTATTTATCATGTGATAAATTGATAAATTTAATCGCCTGCTCTTAACCAGGGAAAATAATGCTTGAAATAATGGCTTAAAACGCCCGAAAAGGGGGGAAGGGATGAATTTCGAACGTTTTAAAGTTGACAGTGCTTTTCGCAGTGATACAAAGCATATTTACACTAATTTATTTTATAATCGGGTCAATAGTTTAGGAGGAGATGTGGAACATACATACATACACACATACATACAATGACTTATTTATAAGAGAAGATAGGTGAAGTACAGAATGACGTCTTAAATTTGGATAAATAAAAATGGAGCAATTGAATTTAAAATGAAAGAAATATACCAAATTCATATTGATAAAACAAAATAAGTATATA
>JAGEOH010001682.1:0-14534 GCA_032207245.1 Pardosa pseudoannulata | reverse complement strand
ACGGCCCGAAGGTTAGAAATGAAAAGGTTGACCCTCCCACTGGAGGGTCCCTCCGTGATTTGGACGGGGAGTCCAATCCTGGCGAGTCTTTGAATCCACTGGAGAGTATCTCCTTTGCCTGCAGTGAATGCGCACGTAACTTTTCTACAAAAAGAGGTCTTGGGGTGCACATAAGATCTAAGCATCCCGAGGTTGCCAATGCCGCTATTAACACCGTGCGGCAGAAAGAGAGATGGACGGATGAAGAGGTTAGGATGTTAGCCCACGTGGAAGCCGCAGAGGCCGAGCGGGGAGTTCGATTTATTAACCAACGACTCCTCGAACTCCACCCAGGTCGGACCCTCGAATCTATTCGAGGCAAAAGGAGGGATCCGGCCTACAAGCGCTTGGTGGAGGAACTGAGGAGGACTCTTGTTTCCTCCTCACGGGATGGGAGCCATAATAATGCCCCTGGTAGCGCGGGGGCATCCATTCCGTCGACCTCTAGTGGGTTCAACCCTTCCTTGGATTCTGATCCGGTAACCTCAAACCAAAGATCAATACTTTCGGACGAGTGGGAGTTAGTGGAGAGCCGACTTAATGAATTTTTCACTTTGTTGCCCAGGTCAGTCGGTTTGCTTGCGCGGGTCGACGAGATCATTGCCTCTAGAGAGTTGGTTTCTAAGGAGGCCACTCTCGCGTCTTTGGAGGCACTACTGCGAGAGATCTTCCCCCCTCCGCAGACCGGGCTTACTAGGCCCGCGATCTCACGTAGGAAGGTCACCCGGACTTTGTCTAAACGCAAGCAGAGGAGGTTAGACTATGCCAGAGCCCAGGGCCTGTACCGTAAGGACAGGTCCCGTTACATCAGTGGGCTACTCTCTGGAAACCCTCAACAAGATCGAGGGATAACCAGGGAGATGGGGGAAGATTTTTGGCTGTCTATTAGGAAGGCACCTCCTCCTCGACTTCCTCCCTTACCAGCAGTGCCTACCCCTGCTCCTATTAACATCTTGGAGCTTTGGGGGCCCATCACCTGGGATGAGGTTAAGAAGTGTTTGCCAGGAAACACTTCTGCTGCTGGTCCTGACGGTGTCACACCAGGGGCGCTCAAGGGACTTTCCTGGGAGTTCCTTGTTAAGGTTTTAAACCTATTTTTATGGTGTGGCAAGCTCCCTGATTCCTTGATGTCAGCCAGGACCGTGTTTATACCTAAGTCAAGCGAGATAACCGGCCCTGGGGATGTAAGACCAATTTCTGTCTGTAATGTTCTTGCGAGGGTGTTGTCGAAGGTTGTTAACGAGCGGCTGAAATTGCTTGTTACGCTCGACTCTAGGCAAGTCGGCTTCCAGCCCAGAGATGGGTGCCTAGAGAACACCACCGTCCTCGACGTAATATTAAATACAAGGCGGCGCGAGGTACGGTCGGCTTTCGTAGCATCTTTGGATCTACGGAAGGCTTTCGACAACATTTCCCATCAGGCGATGCTAACCGTGCTGGAGAACTATCATTTCCCATCACTATTTATTAATTTCATCTCTTCATTGTTTGCAGGACAAACCACGGTTCTTCAGTTTCGGGATGGCGTGTCTGACCCCTTTTCTCCAACTAGGGGGGTTAGACAAGGAGATCCTTTATCACCTCTCCTGTTTAACTTGGGGCTTGATATTGTGATCAAGCACCTCCCTGAACATATTGGCATTCCGGTAGGCAGTAAACGCATTAATTGCGCTGCCTATGCTGACGATCTCCTTTTGTTTGCGGAGACGAAACAAGGTCTTCAGGAGCTAATCTCGAACTCGTCCAAGACCCTCAGGGCCCTTGGTCTGGAAGTTAATCTTAACAAGAGTTTTACCATCTCTCTTGTTCCCAGTGGAATAGATAAAAAAAGTTAAAGTAAGCTCCACCCTATTCGATTTAGGAAACTTCCCCATCCTCGTTAAAGGGTTTGGAGAATCGTTCAAATATCTAGGGGTGGAGTTTGACCCACTGGGCCGGACTAAGGTTCAGCTCTCAGGGTTACTCAGTGACAAATTGGAGATCTTAACCAAGGCACCGCTAAAGCCACAACAACGGCTTTTTGCCCTCCGGTGTCATCTCCTACCAAGTATCTATCATCAACTGGCGTTGGGGTCGGTGTCGCTTGGCCACCTCAAGAGGGCGGATATCTTGGTAAGGAGATATGTCAGGAAATGGTTAGATCTTCCACACGATGTTCCCATCGCTTTTATACATGCTAGTGTGGCTGATGGTGGTCTGGGAGTCCCAGCGTTGCGTACTACCGGTCCTCGTTTGAGGTTTAGTCGCCTGAGGAGTCTTTTATCTTGTACGACCGGCGTTCCGGCTTTTACACCGGGCGTCGGGACTTTTATCTCTTTACAACTCCTCAGGGCGAAGAATAATATTACTTTGGACAATGAGGTGCTGAACTCCCAGGGAAAAGAGAAGAAGTTTTGGGCCAGACGACTGTACGCCAGGGTCGAAAGCCTTAGCCCAGGCTAATCTGGTCCCCCAGGCTCATTCCTGGGTAAGCGATGGGACATCTTTGATGACTGGCCGAGACTTCCTACATGCTATTAAGACCCGAATAAATGCGCTGCCGGCCAGGTCACGTACTTCTCGGGGCCGCCCCGAATATGAGAGAAAATGTCGGGCCGGGTGCGATGCCTCCGAGACCCCGAACCACTGTATTCAGCAATGTTTTCGTACTCACGGTCTGAGGATTAAACGCCACAATAACATCGTGGCGTATATTCAGCGCAGCCTCAGGCAACGTGGGTATGAGGTGACTCCAGAGCCCGTTTACCGGCTCAGCTCTGGAGTGCTCAAGCCTGATCTGCTGGCCATCAAAGAGGGCGTCGCTACAATTATAGACGCCCAAGTGGTTGGTGACAACGTCAACTTACAGGATGCACATTTACATAAAATTAATAAGTACTCAACCAACGCCTTGAGGTCGTGCATCCTCACCACCACTGGTGTCTCTCGGGTACAGACGACCTCCTGTACCCTAAATTGGAGAGGCATATGGTCCCAGCACAGTGCCTCTGAGCTCACCGGGTTCGGGTTTCTAACTAAAAGAGACCTTAAAGTTATTAGTGTGCGTTCGCTGGAGGCGACGGTGCGTACTTTCCGTGGATTCATTCGTATGACGACTGCCGTTGGGCGGGCGATGGGGCGGACCGGGGTTGGATGAACCGTTCACCCCCTTGCGGGTCGTGTCTGGCTTCCCGCCGTGAGCCATGGGACCCCATCTTGGGCTCGTGTATGTCCCAGAATCACGGCCAACTCGTGGGGAAGTTGTCCTTTTTTCTTCCTTTCTATATGTTTCCTTTGTTTTTGTGACTAACCTCTAACCCCTTCCCCGTAAAAAAAAAAAAAAAAAAAAAAATAGCCACTCTGACCACTCTGGCGAGAGGGAGATGATGATGTTATTTTTGATTTATTCCAGTACAGTGTGATTCTACATGATGTTGCCGACAAATTGATATATATTTTGTGTTGGATGGCTAATTATTAATGTGGATACAAGTGTATATAGTTATAGCGTCATTGCAAACGTTACTACGCAGTAGGCTTAACAACAACTTTTTGAAAATATCTTATATTTCTTATGAAAACTTATACCAAGTTATAGAACATAAAATTCTGTGAAAAATGGTGGTGATATTTTCGTTGGATGCCTAGCCAAACCAAAGATATCCGAATTTAAAGATTTGCATCGTGCGTGATTGAATTGTTTTTCGCCCGGGAGCCGCCGCCATTACTGTGAGTTTCCTCCTCCTTCCTTCTTCCTCGCCGGAGTGTTGCTTGGCAACCGTTGCTGGGCGACAGCGTTTTCCCTCTACGGTTCTTCTTTTCGCCCGCTGGTTCTTCGGAATGGACTTTGGTTATCTTCTTCGCCCGCGTCAGTGTAACGAGACTTGCTATAATATGTTTTTAATGCTTGTGCAATTTGAACTACGCAGTTGGCTTACTACAACTTTTCGAAAATATTGGATATTTCTGGTACATATTACAAGTTATAGAACATGGAATTCTGTGAAGAATTGATTATTTTCTGTTATTAGAACTGAAGATATTTTAAGATTTTATCGATGAGTGAATTGCTTTTTAGGATTGCTGTGAGTTTTTTTCCTTCTTCCTCGCCGCAGTGTTGCTTGGCAACGTTGC
The DNA here is from genome assembly GCA_032207245.1 of Pardosa pseudoannulata. NCBI lineage: Eukaryota > Metazoa > Arthropoda > Arachnida > Araneae > Lycosidae > Pardosa > Pardosa pseudoannulata. The sequence continues at coordinate 10,382 of JAGEOH010001682.1, read as the reverse complement.
TGGGCGACGTCGTTTTACGGTTCTTCTTTTCGCCCGCTGGTTCTTCGATGCGAACTTGTTATCTTCTTCGCCTGTCAGTGTAAATGACTTGTTGTTTTGATGATTTGCCTTGCGTTCGCAACTTACGAGCTCTGGTTATTCTACGTACGTACCATTTGATGTTACTGATTTGAATTGCCTTTCGTTTTATTTTATGGATGATTTTAAATCTGTGAAACAACTTTATATGATAAATGCTTATTTTTGATTATATTTATATTTTTACAAATTTTAAAGTTAAAGAGGATTATTTTATTGAGTTCAAGATATTTTAGAGTTTATTTTCAATTTGCATTTTTGAACTTAGTGATCAGCCCGCGTTATTAGTAACGAATCCTCGTGCTATTTTATAGTATTTTTATTGCGGATCATAAATTTTTTTTATGTGTCCTTGTAATACTGTATAAATTGATATTTTGTCTTTTATTATGGCATTTGATAATTACTCAGATGCATTCGGTATATGATTCATCGGGTTTACAATTTTTATTATTTCCTTTTTTTTTTAATATTTACATTTATAGTGATAATTACTTGAACTGTGATATTTATTGGAAAATTTATTTTTTTCTGATTTTTTATTACTGGTTTTAATGTTTTTATTACCTTTGATAATCATATGTTTATATGACATTTATACAATTTTTATACTTTTGATATTTTATATATTTACTGAACTGTGATATTTCGGAAAGTTTATTATTAACTTTTATTACTGGTTTTTGGTATTTTATTGTTTACAAAAATTTTAATGCTTTTGACCTGTATATGATACGACTAGTTTTATATCTTTTATGACTTTTTGGCTTTATTGTGTGACGACCGTAGCCTGGCCATCGGGTACTCTTGCTATTATTAGAATGCCTTTTTGTATATTTTGCGCGGGACCTGAATTTAGCAATGAGGAAGCGGTATATAGTCACATATACGACGAACATCGTGTATATAATGATAATGAAGGGTGGTCCGAGGACCAAATCATCCATTTGGCAAAAATTGAAAATTTTGTTAACATCCTTAAACCGGAGATTAGAAATATTAATGTAGTGCTTGCATCCTGTTTTTATGGCCATGATCGCAACAGTATTAAAAGATTTAGGGCCACCTCCAAATACAAAGAACGTTTTGAACTAATAAACGAAACTTCTGTACTTTGTCCCGAAAGGGTGGGCGATTTTAGTGGTATTAATACTACTGGTAATGGTGTTTTGGATGGTTCGCCCAATACTGATGTTGTTAATGATGCTGTTACTCAGGACCTGGAATTAAATGTCACTTCGGACATGGGCACAGATGTTGCCAGTCCACTTAATAATAAGGATTTATCTGTTAGTGTTGTTGACCCGGATGCGAAGCATTTTTGCATATTTTGTAACAAATCTTTTGGAACTAAAATTGGAGTGTCACAGCACAAAAGACATAGACATCTCGATGAATACCTACTTGAAATACAACTTAAATATGGGTCTAGCCGTAACACTCTCTGGACCGATGAGGAAATGGCTTTGTTAGCCTACGCTAATTATAAGGCCAATAAAATGTCTGGAATAAAATTTATTAATCAATACTTGAATTCCCTTTTTCCTCATCGGTCTACTAATCAAATAAGTTGTATCCGTAAAACCAAGCGTTTTAGGCTTATTTATTCTGATATCTGCAAGACAGGCACGACTGGGTCGTCGGACTTCTTTAGTCCAAAAACTAGTAGCGTTCCTTTGATCGACGCGTCAATGAAAAACGAAGCTAGTAGTAGATCGTTTTCCTCTACGGGAAAATTCTCTGGTGTGAATCTCCTATTTAGCCCTACTGGTGCTTCTTCGCCGCTATCAGTCGCTAATAGGAATCATGATTTAAACAACGTAGAAGACTCCTTGGTCGATTATCAGGCTAGCTATATCCCTGACAATGATAATAACTCTAGTAATAATAATGATGCTGATAATGAGATTGAGCTCGTGAATGTTGTTAATGAACCTAATAATGGAGCTGACAGTTCGGTATTAATGAATAGTTCTGTAAACAGTCAGAACGGTGAGATTGGTAATGTAACTCATAATATTGGCGGGTCGAATGAGAGTGCATCTGTGTTGAATGACACTTCGGTCCTGGTCCCGTCTACGCAATTTACATGTGAGGATCCTTGTGCCGTTGATGTTGTTACTGTCGATCCGTTGGTTCATAAGCCGATAGTAATCGAAGAGACTATTATGGAGGCTAAAAATAATACTGATAAAGATAATATTGATATTAATAATGTTTGCTGGCGTGAAAAGTGTAGTAACCGTATCATCGAGTTCTTGAGGAAGATTGATCAAACTGGGGTCCCCGATGGCTTCGGTGATGGTCTTTTCTCTTTTAATGATTTTTTTGAGAACAACGGTTTTGATAAATACCTGCAAGATTTTATTATTAAACATTTTAAGGTTGAGGGTATTTCTTTTAATGATAAAGACGTTTCTTTTGATAAGATTAAACCTTATAATCATAGTTATACTAAACGGATCTTAAATGCAGACAACCCGAATAGACGCACTTTGAAAGCGAGGCAATATGCAGAATTCCAAAAACTTTTCAGTAAAAACCGTCGTCGCGCCTGCAGCGACCTGTTGGATGGGGGCAACTCTGCTGAAGATATAGCTCCTGGCGATATCACCTCCTTTTGGAGCAGAGTTTTCCGGCCATATGGGGTTGAGGATGCGATTTACAACACAACTAATAATTTTAGCGAGGATGATTTTGATTTCTGGAGGCCAATTGGTCTCGCCGAAATTAAGAGTTGCTTGCCTGATAACAGTGTTGCTGCGGGTCCTGACGGTATCAGTGCTGGCGCTGTTCGAGGATGCTCTTTAAATTTATTGTGTTTTATTTTAAATGGATTTGTTTTGCTAGGGAATGTGCCACTCTTTCTGAGAGAAAGTAGAACCATTTTTATACCGAAATGTATGGATGCCAGAGATCCCGGTCAGCTGCGCCCGATTTCCATGGCCTCTGTCCTCTGTCGCCTTTACCATAAGGTCATCGCGCGGAGGATAGAGGACCAAAATAATTATGTAAACCAATTTGGCTTTAAACGTCTTGATGGGACCGCGGCGTGCGTTTATATGACTGATGCACTTATAAAGTTCCATAAAAAAGAAATTAAGCCTTTTTACTTGGCTTTCATGGACCTGAAGAAAGCCTTCGACTCGGTTGACCATGGTGCCATTTTTCGTGTGCTTGCTGAAAAAGGCCTTCCTATGTCTTTCGTTGATTACGTTAGAAAATTTTACCATAATGCCAGTTCTATTCTGATGTGGAAGGGTAGGAGGGTTGCCCGTGTTTTCCCGTCTAGGGGGGTGAGACAGGGCGACCCCCTCTCTTCCACTATTTTTAATATAATTATTGAATCGGTTCTGAAAAAACTAAATCCCATCGTGGGAATAAAGATCAATTCAAACAACGAGAGGATTAATAATATCGCCTACGCCGACGATGTCGCACTTCTCGCCAATTCTGAAATTGGTTTAAAGATGTTAGTTGACCAATTTGGCGAGTTGTGCGGCAGAGTCGGGCTTCATATTAATTTTGAAAAATCACGTGTTATAAAGTTAAGACCAATAGGAAAAGTCGGGAAAATTGTCCCTGATATGCTGGAATTCAAATGTAATAGTGGAGTTATTCCTGCTCTTGGATATAGAGCGCATGATAGCTTTAAATATATGGGCGTCAATTTTTGCGCCAACGGCATCGTGGCTCACCGGGTCGGAGATGAAATATCCAGTTATCTAAATTCTATCAAGGGACATCCGATGAAACCACAACAAAGACTCTGGATTGTGAAAAACATAGTCATCCCTCGTATTATTGCGAAGTTGGCTTTTAATATTTACACCATTAAATGCATTAAAGATTTTGACGTCAAGATACGCTCCTACCTGCGGGATGTCCTCAAGCTCCCCCACGACGTCCCTAACGCATATTTTCATGCGGGAGTAGGTGATGGCGGAGTGGGGGTGCTCGATTTGAGGTGGAGAGCCTTTATACTAAGGCATAATAGGTTGAACAATTTTGTCCGCAGTGTAGGAGCTGTGTCTGAAATTTTTATCAAGTATGCTGAGACCAATATGGAACTATGTAATAAAGCCCTGATTTGTGATGCCGCCTCCATTCGTTCGGGTAGTGACGTGATCAATATGCATCGTAATGCCCTATATCACTCCAACGATGGTGGGGACCTCTCTGCCTCTAACAGGGTCAGCGGTCAGCATAAATGGATTAATTCATGTAATCGGTTCTTTACTGGACGCGACTACATAGCCATGCACCGTTTAAGAATTAACGCCTTACCATCTAGAGTCCGGTGCTCCAGGGGGCGGGCCAATAATCATAAATGTAATGCCGGCTGTCCCTCGACAGAGACTACTTATCACATGGTTCAGTCCTGCCCAAAAACACATGGAATGCGCGTTAAGCGCCATGATAACATCGTGAGGTATGTTGCCAAGAGGGCTAGGGCCAGGGCTGACCATGTGGTTGTTGAGCCACATATTAATACCAATGATGGTCTCAGGAAGCCCGACCTCCTGGTTATCAAAAATAAGATGGCTTATGTAGTCGATGTCCAGATCGTAAATAATGATAACAACCACCTTGAACAGTATAATACTAATAAAATAAATTATTATAAGAATAATAAATCCCTCACTAATAATATAAAGAAGAAATTTGATGTCAGTAATGTTCATTATAAGGCCCTCACCATCAGTTGGAAGGGCGTGTGGTGCAGGTCATCTGCTACCGCCATGATCAACCTGGGTTTCATTAGTAAAAATGATTTAATGATTTTGTCGACCCGGGCGATGGTTGGTGGCATTATTGCCTTTAAATTTTGGCAAAAAAGCACTTCTTGTTTTTAAGTTGTGGTGTTCTCTTCATTCTCCCATGTTCCACTAGTTCATGAATTTTACCTTGCTGGACGATTTTTTCTGTTTATATATATTTTTTACTTGATGTTAATGATTTTATAGGTATATTTTATGGGTTTTATATAATGACTGTACTATTTTATGTACTTTTTATATACTTCTTATACACTTTGTATATACTTTTTATGTACTCTTTTATGGACTTATCTCTGATTATATATGATTATTTTTACGAATTGAATATATTTTTTATTGATTTTAATGATTTACTGTAAATGTGCGAAGATATATTTTATACTTCTTTTAGCACTTTTTTTTATATTCCTTGTATTATACTTGATATAAAACTATTGTAATGTAGGGAATTGATGTATTGTGGACCCTTTGATGAATCGCTGGACCTTTTGGTCCATTCGCTCTGTAATTAAATATTGCAGATAATAAAGATATTTTATAGCCGTCCTAGCTAGAGTCCGGTGCTCAGGGCGGGCCAACGATCAAAGTGTACCGCCGGTTGTCCTTCAACCGAAACCACGTACCATATGGTTCAGTCCTGCCCAAAGACCCATGGTATTCGTGTCAAGCGTCATGACAATATTGTTAACTATGTCGCCAAAAAAGCTGGTCCTCTTGTGGCCGGGCATGTTCGCTCAAGGGACACAGTTAACGAGACCCCAGGAAGAAACTTTCTTCTTGGGGTTGTTGACTTTCCTGTGTTCTGGAGGGACTTTGTTTCTGAACCAACCACTTGTGGAAGGTGACCGGAAGAAGTCCTGGTGGGCATGTCTGCAGGGAAACCGGTATTTTTGCTTGACATTAGCCGGGAGTACTAGGATGATGTACAGGGCTCACCGTGCCGCAAGAGTGACTGGTTGGACTTGTCCTTCCAGACTAACGTGTACATTGTCTGACCAAGGCCCCCTGGGGTTGCCAGCCCTTCCGGGGTCTCACCGTTTTCTTGGCCCGAAAAAGAAGAAAGTAGATACCCCTACCCCTCTGGGCGGGGGTCCAAGTTCTTCGGGTGATTTTTCATCAACTAGTACCACCAATCTTCCTTCTTCGATGGGTTTCAAGTGTGCATTATGCTCCCGTACTTTCACAACCAGGACGGGTCTCGGCGTACATTTTCGTCGTGCCCATCCTGCCGATGCTAATGAAAAAGTTGTGACTGAAAGGGTACGTGCAAGATGGACGGAAGAGGAGACTAAAATGATGGCCTTTAAGGAGGCAGAGCTTACCCTGGCGGGTAGTACCGACTTGAACATGCAGTTAACATCTTTCTCTACGTCGAGGATGAAGCGATAAAAGGGAAACGCCGTCAGCAGGCCTACAAGCTTCTGGTTCAGAGCTTTATGCGTGACCTCACTGAAGCTGGGCCGTCTGGCCCTTCGGCTAGTGCGGATGATGTAGCTTCCACTCCCCATATTCAGGTCGAGGATGACCTTGTGGTGGTTCCTCCCGGGGTTGTTCCAGCGGATACGCAGTTCTCGGCCACGAGCGAAGAATGTGATGTGGGCTTTTTGTCCGAAATTGAGCTCGAGGTAGCCGCTACCCTAAGTGATGTTCATCAGGTTTTGCTTGCCTTACCGTCGTCGCCTCCTCCGCACGTTGGACTGGATGATATTGTTGCGAAACTTCCCAGCATTTCTTGTGATACTGCCCTTGCTATGCTTGTTTCTCTAATATCCCGTTTATTTACTTTCTCCTGTATTAGGAGCGGTTCGCCGCGATTCCTCTGCCTTATCTTCTGCTTCTAGGAAACAACGACGGAGACAGGAGTATGCCAAAGCTCAGAAGTTATATAGGAAGAATCGATCCCGACTTATTTCCAGTGTTTTAGACAACTCGTGGTCCTCTTCGAGATGCAAGTTGCTTCGTCAAGATTTCGAGCCTTTTTGGAGGAACATCTTTTGTTCCAGAGAAGAGTCGATTCCTGCTTTCCCGGATGTCGCCTCTGCTTCGGACCGGATAATCACTGACAGAGATGTCTGGGGTCCGTGTTCTCTCGATGAAATTCGAGATGCTTTCCCCTCTGCTGGCTCCTCTCCGGGTCCCGATCGGATTTCTGTGAGGATTTTTCTGTGAGGATTCTGCGGGGTCTTGGGAAGCCCTCGTTAACCCTATAAGCGTCCTGTTATACTGCCGTAGGGTGCCTTCTTCTTGGTTGGTGGCGGATACTTTTCTTTTCCCCAAGAAGTTGGATGCGATGAGCCCGGGGGACTTTAGGCCCATTTCTGTTTGTTCCATTCTAGTTCGAATTTTTAATAAATTATTATTAAGTAGGCTAAGAAAGTTTATTTTGCATGACCCGAGGCAGAAAGGCTTCACTTGGGTTGACGGCACCCTTCACAATTCTGCGTTGCTCGATGCCATTCTTTATGACGCTAAAAGCAATTTGAGGCCCGCTATTATTGTTAGTTTAGACTTACAAAAAGCTTTCGATAGTCTGGATCACAGATTTCTTCCCGACCTATTTAGACTTTTTGGCTTTCCTGCCTCTCTGATAGACTATTTGCTATATATTTATACTAATTCTACCTCTATTTTACATTTCGACGATGGAGTTTCTGATCCCTTCAGGCCTATTCGAGGGGTTCGTCAGGGTGATCCACTTAGTCCATTTATTTTTAACTTAGCAATTGATTTAATTCTTCGAGCTCTTCCTTCCCACATTGGTTATCGTTTTTCCGGAGGTGGTGTTTGGAACGCTAGTGCATTTGCAGACGATATTATTTTGTTCTCGTCTACGGTGAGAGGTATGCAGTCCCTTTTGGATATTACCTCTCTCCGCCTGTCTGCAATGGGTCTTAGAGTTAATTTTCTGAAATCCTTCTCTATATCTGTTTCTCCCTCTGGGAAAGATAAAAAGTTTAAAATTTCAAAGTCTGATTTATTTATAGACGGATTACCTATCAGGGCCCTCGACATTTCCGATGAATTTGATTATTTGGGCATCCCGTTCCTCGCCACAGGTTTTAAGAGATTAGCGATTTCTGGTTTATTGATTACTAAATTAGACAGACTTAAGAGAGCTCCTATGAAGCCTCAACAGCGAATCTTTGCTCTTAACTGCTATTTGATTCCCTCTTTTTACCATCTATTTTCGTTGGGTCGTATTTCTATAGGCCAGCTTAAGAAATGTGATGTCATCGTCAGAACTGCTGTTAGGACTTGGCTGCGTCTACCTGCGGATGTGCCGACTGCATTCTTCCACTCTGCCGTGGCTGATGGGGGATTGGGTATTCCATCCTTCAGGTGGTCAATTCCTGTTTTGCGCCACTCCCGTCTACACAATCTCTGTTTGCTGCTGAAAAGAACCACTGGGTCCGTTCCGGATTTCTTGCAAGACAGATTGGTGCGTGCGAAAAGACTTCTCGTCCAGGATGGAACTGTTCTGGATTCTAGGTCCAAGGTTAATCTAACTTTGAAGCAGAGATTGTACAACAACATTGATGGTATTGGTTTAAAGGATGCTAGCAAGGTTCCTTCGGCTCACCGATGGATTTCCGACGGTACTAGCTTCTTGAGTGGGAGAGACTACATTGGATGTGTGCAGACTCGGATTGCTGCGGTTCCATGCCGAAGTCGACTGGCGAGAGGGAGAGTTCGAGACAGAGCCTGTTCCGCTGGATGTGCAGCAGTTGAATCGGCTAATCACATCATTCAGCGATGTCATCGAACGCACGGCTTCCGTATAGAGAGACATAATGCGGTTGTGAATTATATCACTCGTGGTCTCCTAGTTAGAAATGAGCAAGTTCTTGTTGAGCCCATAATTAACATTGGTGATGCCAATAGAAAGCCTGACATTGTTGTTATCCGAAAGGACTCCGCTATTATTGTCGAGATTCAAGTTATTAACGACTATACCGTATTAAACTCGGCGAATTTCCTTAAGTTATCAAAATATACAGATTCAACTTTTACTCGGTCTGTGAAAGGTCTCTATGACGTGGAGACGGTGCACGTCATAGGAGCTACACTTAACTGGAGGGGTGTTTGGGCCCCTAAATCTGCCGAAACTTTATTATCCTTTGGGATAATCAGAAAGGGTGATCTTAAGGTCATTAGTTCACGTGTATTATTCGGAACACATCGTATATGGAGGTTGTTTGGTAGGATGATTGGGGGACGCCACGCCCCCAGGATGGGCATTGGTTGATGTCTAATATCCGAAGGTTTTTGTGGTTGACACCGCCATGAAAGGTGGAATAACCTTGGGGGGAGTCCTCCCCTTGGTTTAAAAAAAAAAATAGCCACTCTTGTGGCCGGGCGTGTTAGTGTTGATAATACTCATAATGACGAATTAAATGTTTTGGCCCTGTCATCCTAAGGTGGGTATTTCGGTCCATGTCCCGCTGCCGGGTGCGACTCGGGTGCCGCACCTTCGGGTCCCGCCCCCGGTGGTCCGAAGTACCTTGCCTGCCCATCTGCCCCCTCGGGTTGCCAGCCCGTTGGGCTATGACGTCACGGCCCGAAGGTTAACAATGAAAAGGTTGACCTTCCCACTGGAGGGTCCCTCCGTGATTTTGACGGGGAGTCCAACTCTGGCGAGCCCTTGAATCCACTGGAGAGTATCTCCTTTACCTGCAGCGAATGCGCACGTAACTTTTCTTCAAAAAGAGGTCTGGGGGTGCACATAAGATCTAAGCATCCCGAGGTTGCCAATGCCGCTATTAACACCGTGCGGCAGAAAGAGAGATGGACGGATGAAGAGGTTGGGATGTTAGCCCACGCGGAAGCCGCAGAGGCCGAGCGGGGAGTTCGATTTATCAACCAACGACTCCTCGAACTCCACCCAGGTCGGACCCTCGAATCTATTCGAGGCAAAAGGAGGGATCCGGCCTACAAGCGCTTGGTGGAGGAACTGAGGAGGACTCTTGTTTCCTCCTCACGGAATGGGAGCCATAATAATGCCCCTGGTAGCGCGGGGGCATCCATTCCGTCGACCTCTAGTGGGTTCAACCCTTCCTTGGATTCTGATCCGGTAACCTCAAACCAAAGATCAAGACTTTCGGACGAGTGGGAGTTAGTGGAGAGCCGACTTAATGAATTTTTCACTTTGTTGCCCAGGTCAGTCGGTTTGCTTGCGCGGGTCGACGAGATCATTGCCTCTAGAGAGTTGGTTTCCAAGGAGGCCACTCTCGCTTCTTTGGAGGCAGTACTGCGAGAGATCTTTCCCCCTCCGCAGACCGGGCTTACTAGGCCCGCGATCTCATGTAGGAAGGTCACCCGGACTTTGTCTAAACGCAAGCAGAGGAGGTTAGATTATGCCAGAGCCCAGGGCCTGTACCGTAAGGACAGGTCCCGTTACATCAGTGGGCTACTCTCTGGAAACCCTCAACAAGATCGAGGGATAACCAGGGAGATGGGGGAAGATTTTTGGCTATCTATTATGAAGGCACCTCCTCCTCGACTTCCTCCCTTACCAGCAGTGCC